>OY986049.1:3685237-3787623 GCA_963920205.1 Stenodema calcarata
GTATGACTACTGGCTATGAAACAGCTTTTAAGAACCGATTGCAATCTTGGTTCATGCGAAATGATTCACCTTCAGATTTACCAACTTTCCTTTCTAAAGTGAAAGATGATGTAAAAATTAAAATAAGAGACGCATTAAATGAATTTACATCTATCAAGGTCAATGTACTTGTGGAGTGTACGTTCAAAAATACGGTTGGTGAGTTACAAGATAAAGCGTTCAAAACACGAAACAAAGCGATACAAGTTGATACAAATCTTGATGACGTTGTTAAGAAATTTAATGAAAAATTGCAAAATGAGATGGAGGAGGCTCAGTTGAAAAAAAGTGGATGGTCTTTGCATCATATAGAAGGTTTACGTTTAAGGATTAATAAAAATATTCCTTTGAAGGGAAGTACTTACATCCAACTCCCGCCGCAAATCGAAAATAAACGTGCTTGTATTAATGTAAAGAATGACGATTATTTATGCTTTAAATATTCAATTCTAGCGAAATTCATTACTAAGGATGGACAACGTGTGAGTAAATATGTCAATCTCGACCATCCCTACGATTTTTCTTGCATAGATTTTCCTACTCCTCTAAAGCAGATCAAAAAATTCGAGAATATCAATAACATTTCTATTAATGTGTACGGATTGGATGATGCTTGCAAAATATACCCTCTCAAAGTGACAAAAGAGGAATTACTCGATCACCGCGATCTCCTTCTCATAAACGACGATTCGGGTACATACCATTATGTTTACATAAAAAATTTCGAAAAATTGGTTGTAAGACAGTTGACAAAACGCAACGGACAAATAATCGTCTGTAAAAGGTGTTTTACCAAATTCGACGATCGATATGACAAATCAAAAGAGGAAAAATTAGCTGAACACCGAGAATACTGTTTGGAAAATAAAGCAATTCGTGTAGACATGCCTACAAAAAAACCGTACATTGAGTTCGAACATTGTGAAAGAATGTTGAAGGTTCCTTACGTTGTATATGCTGATTTTGAAGCATTACTAGAGCCTATAGCAGAAAGTTCAACAGAATCCTGTACCACAACCATTCAAAAGCATGTACCTATGAGTTATTGCCTCTATGTAAAGAAATCTGATGAAGTTGAGGATGTTCAGTTAGACATACCATCAGAACCGATTGTCTACAGGGGAAAGGATGCAGTCTCTCACTTTGTTCAACAAATAAAAACAATAGCAGAGACGATTTCGACAGCTTATTCGATGAATACTCCAATGACTCCACTATCTGACAGAGAGCAAATGATCTTTAGATCTGCAAAGAAATGTTACTTGTGCAACTCACAGTTCACTGAAAGTGATGGGAAAGTACATGATCATTGCCATATTACTGGTAAATACAGGGGACCCGCCCACAATAGCTGTAATCTGAGATGTAGGAACCCAAAATTTATTCCAGTCCTAATACATAACCTCTCTGGGTACGACTCACATTTCATTGTAAAGGAGCTTGGATACGACGATAAAGAAATTGAGGTTATTCCGAATTCCGAAGAAAAGTATATATCGTTCACTAAAAAAGTAGCAGGAGGATTCAAAATCCGATACATTGACACCTTCAGGTTTATGTCAGCAAGTCTGGACGCATTGGCCAAAAATGTTCCTGAATTTAAAGAGACGACAAAGTTTCATTCTTTGGACGATCTAGCTCTAATGAAGAGAAAAGGAGTGTTCCCGTATGAATACATCTCGTCCTGGGAAAAATTGGAAGAAACCGCTCTGCCTCCTAAAGAAGCATTCTACAGCAGATTACAAAAACGTGGTATAACGAATGAGGATTATCAACATGCGAAAACAGTATGGCAACACTTCAATTGTGCTACACTTGGAGAGTATAGTGATCACTACCTCAAGACGGATGTTCTCCTACTAGCAGATGTGTTCGAAAACTTCAGAGATACAATTCATATAAGCCATAAACTTGACCCAGCTCACTACTTTACATTACCTGGGTTATCATGGGATGCAATGCTTAAATATACAGAAATGAGACTGGACCTTTTAACTGATTACGATCAGATTTTGATGATTGAAAAGGGGATACGAGGTGGAATTTGTCAAGCTTCTCACAGATATGTCAAAGCCAATAACAAATATATAAAGGATTACAACCCCAACGAAGAACCTACTTTCATCAGTTATCAGGACTGTAACAATCTTTATGGGTTTGCTATGTCAAAACCTCTACCCTACGGTGGATTCAACTGGTGCAAAGAAGATATTGATGTATTGAGTTTGAATGAAGATGATCAATATGGGTACATCATGGAGGTTGATGTTGATTACCCACAACACCTGCACAAATCACACAACTATCTTCCCTTCCTCGCAGAAAATATCATACCTCCCGGGGATACAACCACAAAATTGACGCCTCATCTAGGAAAACGTGAACGTTATGTGGTGCATTACATGGCACTGAAGCAAGCCATAGCTCACGGCTTAAAAGTCGAGAAGACCCATCGTGTATTGAAATTCAAACAATCGCAGTGGTTACAACCTTACATTGTCTTGAACACAGAATTTAGAAAGAACGCTAAAAACAATTTTGAAAAAGACCTATTCAAGTTGATGAATAATGCAATTTTTGGTAAAACAATGGAAAATATTAGGAATAGACTAACCATACACCTTGTGTCAGATGCTAAAAAGTTGGAAAAACTCATTGCAAAACCAGAATTTTTAGATAGAACTATTTACAGTGAAAATCTAGTTGCGGTACATATGGCTAAAAAATCAATAACATTCAATAAGCCAATATACATTGGTATGAGTATACTTGATATTTCAAAAACAACAATGTATGAGTACCATTATGATATAATGCTGCCAAGATTCGGACCTGAAAGATTGACACTTTGTTATATGGACACAGACAGTTTTATATACGCAATAAAGACAGACGATCTACATCTCGATATATTGAATATGTTAGACTACATGGATACATCCGATTATCCTCAAGATCATCTCTGCTTCTCTATAAAAAATAAAAAAGTACTCGGTAAATTCAAAGATGAAATGAATGGGAAAATAATAGCTAAGTTTATAGCTCTCAGAGCGAAAATGTATGAGATTCTAACAGAAGACGATAGGGAGATAAAGAAAATCAAGGGTATTAGTAAGAATGTAGTTGAAAAAGAAATAAAATTCGAAGATTATTACAAATCCTTATTTTTGGCTAATATAGTTAGAAAGCAGATGGTTGTTATCCAATCGAAACAACACAACGTTGTGACCGCGCAAGTTAACAAAATTGCTTTATCCCCATTTGATACTAAAAGGAAAATATTGGAGGACGGTGTATCAACAGTTGCCCATGGGTACTTGGAATAACACCCCACTGACAAATGAAAAAAACAAAAAAAAAAAAAAACAAAAAACAAAAAAAAAACAAAAAAAAAAAAAAAATTAGCAAAATGTTGATTATAAATAATATTTGCAGAAAAAAAAAGTACCTATATAGAAAATTAATTTACTTCTGATTTTTAGCAATAAGTGTGAAGGTATTAGACTACTTTTGTTATTCAACTTGTTATTTTTTCTAAGATATTGTATTTATGTTATCCGCATCGAATATAGCACCATTAAGACTTCAATATAAATAATGCTAAACATGTACTAACAAAAAAAAAAAAAAACTGATCGAACTAACCGGTTGCGTTGCAATCAAAGGTAACGAAATCTACCGATGATCGCCTCATTTTAAAAAGTGTGTATGAATGGGCCTCTAGCGTGGTCGTAAAGACCCCCAAGCTGTATGAACTGAACTCAGGATAGGTAATTGTGAATATTCATCCTCTAACATCCTACAGATGTACATAATATTATGAAGACCCCCGCAATGCCCTTTTGACTGTCCAAAATGATTTGGTTATAACGATTCGCAGTATTCTCCAGTCAAAAAACGGTCCTATTAGTGCTGAAAAACCTCTATTTAATTGGACTAAAAAGAGTCTGTGAGGACGTCCATTCGAAAACATGTAACCGATCGGAAGCACGGCAGAAATCTAAACGCCCGAAATGGTAGGTATGGCTATATCTATGGAAATGTTCTTACCGGAAACACGGCGTCCCCATTAGCCCCCCTATTTCGCCCAAAATGGTATAACTATTCCTTAGAGACACACCTACCGGAAACACGGCATTTTCCCCACTAACACTAGAAAACTTAATAATTATTTTTAGCAATAGAATTGTATGAAAGGGCCTCTAGCGTGGTCGTAAAGACCCCCAAGCTGTATGAATGGAACTCAGGAACGTTGTAATCAAAGGTAACGAAATTTACCGATGATCGCCTCGTTTTAAAAAGTGAGTGTGAATGGGCCTCTAGCGTGGTCGTAAAGACCCCCAAGCTGTATGAATGTTTAGTATGTAAGTAGGACTCCATCGAAGTGCCTTCACCTTGACGTGGTGATGGAGCTTTTAACTAAGAAAGGCACAATGTCAGATATACAATATACAGATGTCATCTGTATATCAGAAATAGTCTCACCATGAACCTTTTGAAAACTAAATGCATTTACCTTCTCAATAAATAAAAATAGGACTTCTTAATGGCTCTAAATCCCAAGTGTATAAGGCAAACTGTAATGCAGTAAGAAACTTGTGTAGCTGCATGGAGATAAAAAGGCCGAATTCGATAATACGAGTATATATGGGTGTTCACTTAGATCAACATCTCAAGTGGAAGGATCATGAAGCACCATTAGTCAATAAATCGGGAAATCCTTGCATTACTTTCAAATGCTTCGAAGTAGGCTCAAAGAAAATCTTGAAATGTAGTATTATGCTCATATACGTCGCATCTCAACTTATCGCATCATTTTATGGGGAGGTTCTTATGCGTGTACCTTTGATAATATAAACATAGCAATGAATTCAGTTTTTAAGAAAAGCAACTAATGTCCATAAGCACAAACCTTCGATGTTCTCGCTCCTAGAATGGCTTACATTCATAAACAACTGAATGTATTTACCAAATCATCGGTGATTAAACCGTCTCGGGTAAAATTTACATTTAATGTCATCTATTTCATCCAGATACCTCAATCTCAGAATGATTTCTCCCATCCCTATTTGAACACTCAACAGTAACATTTTAAAAAATTGGTTTTTTTGAATATTTTTGAAGTTGGAAATAATGAAAGTAAAACAGGTTTAATTTAGGATAATGAATATATTATAATTATATTTTAGGTAATTTTATAACTAGGATTATTCGAGTAATTTACGGCAGATGTCGTACCTACATTTTTGCATTGAACCAGTAGCGTAAATAGGATTTTGATTTGGAGGGTGATTAACCTGGAAGGAGATACTACCGACGGATCCCCAGGGGGGTCTTACCCCGGAGAAGTTTGAGAATTTATACTCGTAAAAGCGCATTTTAACACCTTCTAGATTTTATTTTTAAACAAATTGTATTTTTGACATTTTGTGTCTTTACTATGGCACATAAATGAAAAATCGTCACGCGGAGAGCGTTACGCGGAGTTTCTGATGATTTTCGCTTACAACCGATTCGTTGCTACGGAACTTTATCTTCGCCACTTATCATCGTACAAAAATCGTTCACCACTCGTTGGATAGCTCTCGATTTACCTAACCATATTACGTTAACCACTGCTGAGTGCGTGGCCGACAAGCGGCGGTATGAGCGTGATTGTTTAAATAATTGTTTACACACTGGTGATCATTCTCAATAATTTATATTGTCAACACGAATGCAAGCGTCATATAAGTTTTTGATGGGAGGGGGCGCAAAGACATAAAATGTCCCTCGTGGTTGCGTACTTGTACGAAAGCTGTACCCACCGTTTTTTTTCTTTTTCTAATTATTATTATTATTATTAGTCTTTGGGGAGTGATTGATCACCTGATCACCCTCCTCATTTACGCAATTGCATTGAACACCTTAATACCAAATAAATGAGCGTTCCTGATGCATAATAATTATTTGTATTCGTATTACTAAAAAGCAGGGAAAAGACGAGCCTGGAATACATACATTCTCCTCGTCCCCATATACCAATGTGGGGGAATGTGATTAAGTAACGAACCTAAAACCATTCGTTCAAGTTAACGATATGCGAACATAAACACATACTACCTTGGTATTTGTTTAATAAAATTACGGATCTCCCATGAACGAGTAGGTTCTTGAGTCTCCACTATACACCACATTTGTGGAAGATTTCTAAATAGTATTCTCATCACACGTTTAGGCTGCGAATTTATAATATAAATACGGCTTATACAGCTTACAAAAATGTAATTACTTCACTCCTAATTAGTGGGTCTACTCGGATGATCCACATATCTCACCCGTCGAAGTAATAGCATAGTTGGCACAGTGGTTATGATAACTAATTAGAGTCGCGGAGTTCGCGAGATCGATTCCCATTACCGCGAATAATACTTTTTGACCTTGAAACAATAGCGTGGTACGATATGAGGTTCCGAATGAGTCTGGAGGAAGGTTACAACTGCTGTTATCGTCCGCCTTCCAGGTCTGTCAGGTTATCCCCACTAGCCCCTGCGCCAGATCTCTCCTTTTCCCCCTACTTACGGGATTTGACAACATTTTCTTTTTAGGCTAAATTTTCATCCGATAAACCTGAGCAAAAGATTTTTGTTCGACACCAGAGAGATAGGAAATTCAATGCTCTTTCCAACTGTATTCTCAGATTTGAGATTACATACCTTGAAAAATAAGGGAGTTGTATCCGTTTTAATGACGTAAGGTCGAAAACACGAAAAAAAATTTCAATGTGAAAAAACTCGGGTTTTAAGAGGAGAAAAAAATATGAGTCATAGAGAATTTTGAGTCGCGAATTAGTTGTAGGATTCACCCCCGGCGGGATGTCCGCCCTTACGTGGGACACCCTGTATTATACATGAGACCTACAAGCAGGCCTCCCTCCATCACGTTTGTGTGGAATAAACTAACAACAATATAATACGAACAAAGGGTCGTATCCGAGCATCGAAGGTTCTGATTTTGTGGTTATAACGTACGAACCGTGAACATGGAAAATCCAAGAGTTTTAGGTAGGTATGCCAATTAGTAGTGTTTGGAAATTGGAGTCCCTCGTTAGGGATCGTTCAGCTTACATTTATAGGCCGCAGGTGGTTCAACTTTCAAACCTTATAAGGTTTGTACTAAATTGACCGTATTTTTCCCCTTTCAGGTGTGCAGCGCGGTGATTATTGATTTTCTTTTGGAATGCATGATAAAAACTCTTGAGAATTATTTTGATCAAAATAGGTGGATTATTTGCTTTTGAAGAACCGTTTTGCTAATGAGTTTATGGGCTACAAGGTTCGGCACTATTCAAGTCACACACAGACTGGTTTTGGCCATTTCAGGGGTGAATAACTCCTGCAATTGGATTTGGAATCACATTCTCCATTGTTTGGAAACAATCATTCCTTAAGGAAGGAAATCATCAATTTAAAAAGAAAATTTATTTGGGTTACAAAGTGAACAGCTTGGGTGGAACGTACAGCTGCAAGAGTACAATGGCACGGCTAAAAGTGACCATTACATTGATGATGAAATATCAGCGGTTGGCATGATGTGAACCGGACCACCTCATCAATCAACCAAGCTCTTTTGAAAAACGAATCTCGTGGAGGGAAGTAGCTACTCCAAGAGCATTCCGCCTCCAGGAAGTTCATGTAAGTATCGCTGACTCCGTGGGAAGCCTTACCAGAATTTAGGCCGTGAAAAGAAGGTGGAGAAGAAACTGGAGGCTTTTCCCCTCCGTATGTGAGTTATTTATTCAGGTGGTTGCGTGAGGAGCTGCCGCCCTGAGCCCCTGCCGTATCACAGTTCCGCAGACTGATGGCAGCAAATGTGCCTGAGCTCTCTTCGCTCCTTCGTTCACCCAGTTTCCCGTCATCTCCTCGTCCTCGCAGCTCTTTCCCAATTTCATTTTCACTTCGTTTATTCAGGCATACTGACTGGGTTTATTTGAACCATCGATCGTAGGAGGCGTGAGACTTGTTTGATATAAAAATGCCTCCAAATGTTTTTTCATATTGTAAACAGAGTCTCATTCCGTGTCTCTTATTCAGTAGAACCATGGAAATCCTAAATAATCTAGTGCAGCAAGAGATCACTCGAGCATTTGAGGCACCAAGTACTATAACGATCTGCATCGCACAGTGAGAATTACCGGGGCACATCTCGAAAACACTGTTTTCCGGGAAACGTCGGTTAAAGTTTTGGCTTTCTTTGAATCGCCTCTTGTACCTTCAAGAGAGACCCTAAAAAATTTATTTTTCCCTCTTACCACAGTAAAATGACTCATAAACAGCCTCCCGTTTCTGCTTCATCCGATTTTAAATTGCGAAAATCGAAAAAAACTCGGTTTTCCAAAAATTTCCGAGTTATGCCCCTGTACACAGTTTTTCACAACGCAGCTCTTTGATTTGTATCGTTTATTACTAATTTCTTGCATTGATCTCATGTCAGTGAGGTGTCACTTGTCAGACTGTTCCACTTTGGGAATTCAGTCACTTGGTTCTATACCGATGCACCATTATATTGATTAATCGAATAATCAATGCCCATCCCATTTGCAGCTCTTATGGATAGATTATTAATAATCACAGATTAATCCCTCATTGCGTCCATTGAAATGTCATCACATGAGTTTCTAATTTAGTACCAGAAGTTATTTATGCTTAACAAAGCATTTTGATTCAGTTAAGCGAAATGGCGAAGGAGTAATATCCCCCAGTCAACTGATGGCTTCATGGGCGACTTCACGTTTCGGGTTTCGCTATTCTCAGACCTGAAGGAAAAAACCACAGGCCGTTGGGAAAGCAGCCTCGACCCTAATTGGAAAAGCCCAATGGTTTTTCCGCTTTCCTTCCTCCACGAGCTAACGGTTCACCACATCGCCGTTTATTAATTAAAACAACTAAGCCAACTTTAATACCCCGTTGAATAGAGTGGCTTAGAGCACCGGGTGCCTATTTCTTGTGATGCCTGGATTTTTGATCAAGTGGCCCTCAGTGAAATATCGAATATGTACATTTAATCGTTTTATCGCTTTTGTTAAGTGAATACCGAGGTAAAATATTAATCCTCGCCAACGGATAATGAAATAAACGTCATTTGCTCAAGTAGGTACAAGCATCTCTCAAATGTTTGGAAACAGCTGCTCCAATGCATGTGCACTGGAATCTTGTAGCTTTAGGAGCCATCGGAACAGCCTACCAATAACAAACGTCTATTAGGTACTTTTTATACACTTAACCCATTTCGTGCGGATGTGGTAATATTACCTCAAGTGGTTGTATCCCACTGACGGGTGTGGTAATATTACCTCGAGCCTCACTCGCATGGTGCTCTCCGTTTTTCGGTTCGTAGGAGGGGATACCTCGACTTCTGGGCTCAGTTGGTGTGGAAAGACCTTCAGTTTGACTTCGAGGTAGGGCTGTGTCGGTCCAGGTATTTCCCTGGAACTGTTCCAAAGGTTCCAGTGACAAAGACGTAACAGTTCCAAATTACCGGTACAGTTCCCTTACCGGTACACAGCTCTCTACCGGTACAGAGTAGGTAGTCATCCCCCTCTGTCTCAAGCCGCAGAATGTAAATTATCACGACGCGTCAGGTCTCAGGCTTGTAATGCATAAGGAAGAAAGATTTCAAGAAAATAATCAAATTAATAAATCGGTAGGTTGTTCATATTACAAAAATAATACCTCATTATGGTGTAGAAAAATTAGCATACTCGCTTTCTTTGTGGAAAGCGAGTTTCTCCTTTCTGACAAAATTAACCCCGCTTTCGAGAACAATTGTTCACACGGAACAGAAGTTGCTACCACGCATAGCCTTTCCTCGGCTACTTTGGACAGCAGTGGAAAAATTTGCCGATTGTTGTTCCACCATGCAATTGGGTCAGCTCCTAGCTCGATGGTATCTTCATCAAGGTAACGTTGCAGCTCGATTATCGCGCGGCTCTCAGGAGTTTCTGCAGGAAAATTAAATTTTGCGTTAGAGTGCTGAATTTAAATTTTTAGCCATTTTTAACCATTCTATCGAAAAAATAAATACACTAAAATAATAAGTAATTATATATCAAATTAAAATAATAAGTATAAAATAATCATAGTAGGTAATGGGCATCCTTCTCGGTCCATGGAGCCGTACCGGTAAGGGTTGGGTTGCGGTGACAGGTCGGATCCTTCCCGGTCCATGGAACTGGACCGGTAAGGATTGGGTTGCGGACCTTCCCGGTCCATGTAACTGGACCGGTACCGACATCTCGAGGCCACCCTATCAGTCCGTCTGCCTTCCCGGTCCGTGGAACAGTACCGGTAAGGGTTGAGTTGTTGTCACCGCCTGGAACTGTTACAGCTTGATACTAGGTTCCACAGTCCCGGTACCGCCGTACCGACCCACCTCTACTTCGAGGGTCGGCCAGTATATTTCGTTTTCATGTAACCCATTCATAGCTCGCGCAAAGCTTGAAAAGAGTGTGCGTCGACGAATTCGCAGTTTTCCGCCTTAGTTAGGGCGACCAAGATTGGTGGTTGAATAATTGAATTACGAGAAGATAATTTCCTATGTGAATATGGTTATATTGCTCAGATGCTACCACTATTATACCGATATTTTGAGGATGGGTAATACTACCTCATCCGTCAGGGGAGGAAAATACAGATTTGTTGCACGTTTGCATGTCCAGTCTCGCTTCCTGACGGATGAGGTAATGTTACCTCATTACTTTTTTTTTGCGATTTCGACTCAAAAGTGGCATCCGTACGGGCGTGTTGCTTGCTAGAAACGTCACGCACGGAATGGGTTAATGTACACTTAACAATAGAGAAAAACTGTTGAGACGACATCAATAATTCTCATCAGTGTCAAATGTATCTATAGTATCACGCAGCGTAAGAGAAATATAACATATTATTCAAGTCCCTATACGATTGCTCACATACACGCAAGTTCCTTGCCTTAGCGTCATTGCGCCACTTTCTCGCACCTCTGATACCTCAAAGTAGAGTAGACCCTCAAAATGTCAAGATTGCAGACTGAAACATGCACTGAAGCATGTGCCACCCTTTCTTTTGTAGTCATAAGTTACAACCTTTAGACAAATTGCGGCTTTTATCCCGTCTTCAGATGTCTTCTGGAAGGCCACACATATAAATTAACATGTTAATACTACAAAAAAAAAATAAAAATAAAAAAAATAAAAATAAATAAATAAATGTTATATTCATTTCCTGATCGTTTTCATCACTATTCTGTTATTCAATATCAGTCTGCCTGAGGGGAATAGATATGCAATGAAGGCAGAGGAAGTTACATCAGCTTGTTCTTCATACGGGAAGGAAAGGCAAGTCAAGTCTCTTGAGCCACCAGAACAAATGATAGCTAGATGCTCCCTTTCTTTCCTCCCTTATCTGAGTGAAGCCCTTCCCCCACTCTCAGCCAAGCCAACGGTAAGTGCTTTGTGATAGCGCGTGATAGTGGTTTCCTTGAGGCGACTTTGATATCGTGAAGGATTTAAGCGTGGAATAGTAGCACGAAGGCGACTACAAGAAGAACAAAATCCCCAGAAGCATTAATAAAACGTACCGGTTCGAATGATTTATACCCTGGTAGGCCTTGGAAGGAGAATCCTACCTCATAAAGCAGGCTTAGAACTGTGTTCTTATCTGTCTTGACAGAAGAAGGTGCGAGTTCTCAGAGCAAGGAAACCTTGAAACAATAACCGATCCTTCGTGAAGGAAACAAAGTCCTTACTTCTCGCAGAAGCGCGGATTTTTCACAATGAGTGAGAGTCAGCTTCATGAGTTTGCGTCGGAATGTACAATATGGCGCAAATTAGAAATTTGTATTTCACTCGTGGAAGATGAAATTTATTGTCTCAGACGTCGATCCGCTACATTTATAGCGCTATTGCGCTCGTTCACTAACAATTATCGTGACGGCGGTCCACTGTGAACGCAGAGCCTGTAAAGTTAACATTGGAACTGAGGGGAGCACAGATAATACTGTCCATCTGTGGGTGGCAATAAATCAACTGAAGGAATCACAGGGAGGAGATGAAAATGTTTGCGTTTGCGTTAATTTCTCATAACACCAAATAAAAATTTTATTTAATAAATTGTCAAATTAGCAGTGGATGCTAATTAAATTGAACCACATTAAATACCCTATTTCTTCATAAATCATGATTTTAAAAATAATAATAATATGCCACTTAATTTGAAACAAACCCATGAAAATTGTGTGGCCCATAGGAATCCCCCCCTCCCCCTCATTGGCCCAAAATGCTGCTCTGCGATTAACACTGCGACTACGTCTGAGCATGTTACTCCCCACCACAAGCGTCTTGGCTGGTTGAAGATAAGAGAACGGAAGGTCCTGCAGGTAGCGACATTGCTCTTCAAGATGCTCAAGTTTCAAAAGCCGGAGTACCTACCTCTATCAGCACTTTCAATTTCTCTCATCGCGAGACACAAGGAGTCGAAACCAAGTCTTGGTCATCCCAACACACCGAACCGTGTCTGGTTCTAGGAGTTTTAAAGTGCGGGCATCAAAAGTGTACAATGACTTTATCAACTATTTCGATTTTGCAATGACAACTGATGTTTTTAAGAAGAATTTAAAGGAGTTGTTATTGTCAAAATACTAAATATTAACCTAAAATAGAACCATTTTCATTTTGATTTTGTTTATTTTTATTTTTGATACATTTTGTTGTGAACAGATTATTATTGTATTCAGAGGAATAGGTATGTATTTATTTGTGGTCAGGGTGGTAGACAGGGCTTCATGGCCATAACCTCCCCTGATGTTATAAAGTCATTCAATCAATCAATCATTCGTCGTCCCATTCAATAATCTACTCCATGTCTGGATCCATTCCCTTCGAGCGAACCTACAAATAATTCGAAATAAGCCTCAAAGGAACGACGTCTGGAAGGAAGAGAAATTTTTTTCGTTTTCACGATGTATTTGAGTCGACAATTGCTCTTCTTGAAGGTCCATTCGATCTCAATCAAACACGTTGAGTCGATATGAAGTCAACTTTTTTTCGTTTTCACAAAGTATTTGAGTCGACAGTTGCTCTTCGTGAAGGTCCATTCGAACTCAAATAAACACGTCTAGTCGATATGAAGTCAACTTTTTTGACATTTTCATGTCTTTCATATGGCACATAAAAAAATAAATTCGAATTATGATACGCAAATCACCTGAGTGGCTCCTGAAGCCAATTTCGTTCATTGATTAAAGCCGTATCGTGAACGTCCGTAGAAACGTTACTGTTGTTTAATCGCAAGAGAAATCGAGAACCGATAGAAGAAGAGAAGAAAAAGAAGAAATTCTCCGACATGAAGGACTGAAATTCAAAGTAAATGCTTGCATACGAGTCTGCAACACATTGAAACATTTTCATGCTAGGACGATCACGGCCGAAACTGGCTTCAGGAGCCACTCAGGTGATTTGCGTATCATAATTCGAATTTAGAGTTCCCTCAAGAGTTTGTATACCGAGTATCAGCTTTCTAGGATGATCAGGGCCAAAACTGGGAAGTAATATCAAACTGTAAAGTACCTACCTAATTCCAATAACAAACAACTTCACTTCTGATGGTCATAATCATCATTGTGGCGACTTGGGACAAATTTCGTGACGATTTTTTTTCTATGTGCCATATGAAAGACATGAAAATGTCAAAAAAGCGAAATATATATATTTTAACTGGGTCACTGGGTCCTTTAGATCGCTTTAAATCAAGTTGGGCCCCATGAGAACTTTTGATAAGCATCGTTCAGAGAATCTAAATCCTAAGTTTGAGGAAAATCCACGGTACTCCTATTTTACGGTGCTTTGTGCGTGGTCCTTTGAACAAAATAATGTAATGGTACGTTAGTGAGTGAGTTCATTAAAAGAATCGGATGTAGTTGCCTTTCCTATTGAAGTCGTTAGAGAGTTTTTCTGCTAGTGTTTGAAGCCACAATCATTCATGGTTTCGAATGAATACATCAGAGGGTAATTCAATTTCCAGTGTAGTCTGCAGCAATCTCGGCAGACAATGCATTTCAGAGGAATCTCAAGAGGCAGACGTGACGAAATTTGCATGGCCGAAGACCGGCGAGGAAAACAAGGCGACTTGCAAGGATGTGTACATTATTGAACGAGCTGAAACCTGTTGCTAAATGGGAGGTCGGGACCCTTGGTATTAGACAAATGTTAAACGCAAGGGACTTGCTCTTGTCACCCCTGCGAACTTGCCTCAAGTTGAGAGCAAAACCCCAATCTAGTTGCACTAATTCCGTTATCTCTCTAACGTAACCTAATCACCAGCATCCTTGTCTCAAGGGAGACCGGCAAGTTTCTCAGCAGCTTTCATCCCTTCCGCAAGCTGTGTTGACGAGTGAGTGATTCAAGGATCATGAATACATCTTGAATTGGAATGGTAATTCTTCCTCAACAATACCTACTTGATAACACTGTCGCGTGAGGAAGCCGAGCGCAAAGACGATATCGCCATTGGAACTCATGGAACCCAATAACAATCTCCCAACCTGAATATACATAACTCACTGTAGCCTCGTCTAATGAGAACGAGCATGAATGACTACCAGGATGGTCTTTCTTCTCGCTGCATAGTACGAGTTAGTGCAGAACATGTAAGATGTAAATTAAATAGGAGCCATACTGGTGAGTAATGACTAGACGGCATCGTGTTTTCTACAAGTGGCAGGGGGAATTCAGTGCTCTATCTCAACCTCTAAATGGAGGAGAACCACATTTCTAATGTTGCTCATTCGTCCAGCTTAAGCAAGTTGGCTGCTTCATGAACGTAGTAGGTATTCAGTGCATACGTGCAAATGCAGCAATGTCCAGTAAGGAATTCCAATTACAGTACCAATACAAAATGTCCATTTAATGAATTCTGAATGATCTTATTAATAAGAGCAGAAAAAAGGCAAACTATTACTACGAGTTCGACGAGTTCAATGTGCTTGCCGGTGTCCATGATGCAACTGAAGATGGAAAAGCAAGTGTGTTATGTACAACGAATTAATAGAATTCACATCTTTAGCATGAACATTATTATACTAAGTATATAAACATTAATATTAGGTTACAATCTAGCTCAAGAAGTTAAAACTAGGGATATTACGATATTTCCGATATTACTCGATATCGGAAATGCTATATTATCGTGATATCGAAAGTATATGGCGAATGTCGGCTTCCGATATTGTATTTTTATAAGTTTAGTAGTTTTACAAAAATACGGTTTTTGATCCCGATAATCACAATATGTATATGATATTCCTATGATCTCCCATCTTATTAGGCACCATATACATCATATTTCCTATTTAAAATAATCTTTAAAAAATATACTGAAAAAGGATATTGCAAGTTTTCAGTCGAATGGAAATTATTAATCTACCTGTATTCCAATATAGTTTATCTTTGAATGAAAATGTTTGTGTTTTAGTTATTCCAATAATCACATTTAAGAATTTCAGTTCAAATAAAATTAACAAGAACCATACTGCACAAATTACCTATTATTTCTGTTTTGGTACTGAAAGTCCATTGTATGACTGTTTGGTAGCTAAAAATAGCGACCTCAAAAATTATCTGACACGAGTTTTTTCAATAAGCTAACCTCAAAAGTGTATTTTTCAACCAAATTTTACTCCACGCGATGAATATTAATATAAATTAACTGCAATATAAAGATGAAATAAATCTTAGAAGAAATTCACTTGATTAAAAAACGCATTATCATAAAAATATGAGTAATCATACAAATTTCGCTAATATCATTCGATATTACAGATATCGATATTTTGTTCGATATCGACGTTGAATATCGTTAACGATATGAAATATCGGAAGATCCTCGATATCGGAACAACCCTATAAAGTGAACTGTCGCTGGAGAATGAGATCAGTTCGTCATTCGCTGACGGTCACACCCCATGAAAGGGTGTTCAACTGTTGCTCCAGGCAGCCACGCATTCTTGCACATGCTGCAGTCCTATTATGCTTTCCATCTTTGTTCACTCATGCCAGCCGTTCATTAAAACTGAATATGAGTTCTTAAGGAGCTTTTCGGACACCAAGACGATTGTGTGATTATTGCAAAAGGGTCCACTCTTATCAATTGACAGAGATCAATATAACAGTAATATAACATACCATATACAACTAATAACTCACCTAAGAGGCCCAGTCGGTAGTTGACTGTGATGAAAATCACGTGACCAAAGCTTGCAAGGACGCGACCGTCGTAGTGGTTGCCCGAATTCCACTCGTAGGATTCGCCGTGGACGTAGACCATCACAGCATAAGGAGCTTCCAGACCCCTCGCACCTGAAACAACGTAAGTTTCACTATTATTTTAGGGTCGACAGTAGTAACAAAATCCATAGAAATTACACCTTAATTTGGTCTCGTCAAAGAAACTTCCAACTCTCGACTAGCTTAGTCCAAAAACATTTCAATTTATTCATGGAGCGATAATTGGTAATAATAATAAATCAATACTATTACGCCCATCGTGGTATTAATAGAAGGTTGAATATTATTGCGTATATTTTTGGATTTAATCATTCATTTGCGAGACTTAACTCTAGAATACTAATTAGGTAATATTTCTTCATCAAGAACCCTGGTAGATTTATCCAAGCAGAAGAGACGTGTTTATGAGCGTAGGAATACAAGAGGCAGTCGCCCACCCATTTCTGGGCAAGCAATCCTTCATAATAGTATTAAATCTCGAGGGTTAGTTCGCTTGTGATAGGAGTTCAATTAACATACCTTCCGTGGGCCGTAATTAACGTATGCCAATTAATACAACCACTTGACTTGGACCAATAGATGTATGCCACGATCATATCCGCAACAAAAACGACGCAGACTTGACAAAGGTACTTGAAAACTTGGAAATGTACGAGCTGCGCACAAAAAAATCAGACTTACTATTCAAACCGGACCAACTTATAAACAAACGGACCACACCAACAAAGTCCCTGCATTCAGGTGACGAACACTTTTCTTGATACGGTGTGGCCCTTGAAATTTCATTATTTTTCGACACTGAATCACCACCACGTGAATCAGTGTCGAAAAATATTGAAATTACGCACAAACGCTGTTGTTAGTTCAACTTTGGGCGCTTCTGGACGCTCCTGGGTGCGCCCAAAACAAAAGGTTGTCGAAGTAAAAAGTTCATGAAATTTGGCGTAGATTCCGTAGTACGCATGCCAGCAAAAAAAATGTGTTCTGGACCCCTGATCTGATGATCAGATGCAATAAAGTATAATAATATTAAATATTATGTGGTTTGTACTTATTAGAATGTGGGGGGAAAAAGCAATTAGTTCATGTTGTGAACATATTTATTTTGGCACTTGTAAACATCATTGGACTTCGTAACTTTGAACATTTTGACATTTTGGCACTTGTAACATCCACTATGTAAACATCATTGGATGTACAAACATCATTCAAAATAGCATTAATATACTCGTAGGTAACAAATAACATCATTAGACTATTCAAATACAAAAATACATTATCTTTCTTGCTTTCTTTAGAAACAACATTAGGCAACTTCGTGAATTTAAAACTCAACTAGTCCTCAAATTACGCTACTCGTCAGACTAAATAACAGAATTTTCTCCCATACACTGAGTAATAATAATTATTACTTTAGTTTTGAAGCACAGAGCGGCTATGAAAATTGAGCATAGAATCAACATCGATAACTCACGATTACATAGAAAACCTACTTTATTTATATTACTTTCAATTATTGAAAAGAATAGTATAATGAAATGGGGGAGATTCGTAAAAGACTAGACACACTGTTATTACATACCTACGTTGAACACGGTCCCAGACATTCTCTCCAAATTGAATGGCAATCGAATGAGGTACCTACCAACCATGTCTATTCACTGCTAGTTCAGATAATGAATTACTAATCCGCCTTAATTTAATCAAGGGATGCGGTATCCATCCCTCTGGGCGAATTTAATGCATCTAATGTTGCATAATATGCTCTTGACGATGAAGATGATGAATAGTTAATGATGCGATACCTAATTCAGAGTCGGTCCGACGTAATCGGTGTCGATAGCCGGAATTTGACGTTGAGCCAGAGGATATTGGAAATATATTAAATCATGGATTTAGGGACTGAGGAAGCCCTAACCGATACGGCTGATGGACCCTAGTGGGAAGGGGCTTGTCTATTATACATTCGTCCACCTGGCCTGACCCCATTATTACGTGAGTAAATATGTACGGAAATGTGGGTTTACATCAAAGCTGAATTGAAAGCTGAATCCAATGATTCTTGTGGAATCCAATTATAACATCAAGCGAACCGTCAGCCCATATGTTCCGAATTATACCTCGTACCTATAACACAATAGAGTTCAAGCTCAAGCACTGGATGTATTTTATTTCGGTGAAATCAGGGCATTCGATGCAACAGTAGATTCGACATTTACATATTATCACCGAACGATTTATGTCAGTACTTATTCAAAAGACGAGCATCCCCCGATTATACATTTTGGTTGGATAACTTCGACAATACCACGAGTGGGAGCGATGATACAAAGAGGCGCTCAATAAACCCCTAGTATCAGAACAAACCACTATTGTACAATAATTGTAAAATATTATACGATTTAATGTTCAGTATCATAATATCCTGATCAAGATCAATCACGGTTCAAGCTATTTTTTTTTCTTCCAATATAGTAACTGTGAAAAAAAACTCTGCAAATTCTTGACACAACGGTTTATCATCTTTTTTGTACAGATCACCCTTCTGTCTAGATCACTGAATGATAGAATAATTATTATTATGAATTATCATAAATTATTAATAATTATTGTCAAGTAGATAGTGTAAATTAATTTTTTAATAATTTTAAAAAAAATTTTTTCTTTGGTCGATTCCAATTCCTTTCTTCGATAATAAACCAAGAGGGGGACGGAAAGTAGTATGGAGTTCCAATCCAGGAAGAACAACTGGAAAACTCCAAGGTTCACCTTCATCGTAATGGTAGGTTACTACTACTGCAAATTTATTAGTTGTGGAGAAGTGTGCTGCTACAAGCGTGGATATTGGCAGGGGATAGAAATAAAGAAATTGAAAATAGAAGATTACCCAATGAATTATAGAGGCATAGAAAATTAGAATGTAGAAGATTGGAGGAGAGAAAGAAATTTAATAATGTCAATATAAATGCTTATAAGCAAATGGGTTGATCCCTACTATAGGAATCCCTTCTGGGAAAACTCCATAGAGCTACTTAAAGCTATAAAAAAATAGTGGAGGAGGTACCTACCGAGGCAAAGCCAGCACGTACCTACCAACCACGCTCTGCTACCATGTAATGAATAGTTAGCTGAGATCCCTGTAATCCGGGGAGGTTAGGCAATTACACCCACCCAGAGGTATGTCCTGGTCTGCTTTCACAGAGTCGGCCACCCTCTAAGCGGTGGAATCAAAAGCACGTGATGGAAGCAAACTCGTCAAACCATTACAAATGGATCATAAAGAAAATCATTCCGGATGTAAGCGTTATTTGGTGTGACGATTTGGCCTACATTGACGATGTGACGGTTTGCGGGAGATCTCAACAGGGACACGATAGAAATGTGAAGGACTTTCATGCAGCAGTTGATTAGTTTGGCATAACACTCAATAAAAGCAAACGCAAAAACTTCAAGATCCATCCTTGGTCATCTCATAGCAGATCACACAATCTGTCCACATCCTGACTTTATGAGATCGTTGTTAACGCCCCCCCCCCCTCCCATTCTCAGCCGCCGGCTGATCCTAAATCATTGCGAAGGGTGTTAGGAATGTTTACATATTACACTACGTTTTTTACAGTTTGCTGTGAAGTGATAACAAGTTGTTTCCCTGAAGAACTTTGTCAACATAGTCGGCCTCATTCATTGAATTGAATACTCTTGGAACATGAGTCTATGCTTCACTTGAGAATAGCGTAGGTACCCTCCTCAAACTTGTGCGAATTTCACATGAGTACAATATTATGAACCATGGGTACGAACATTTTCGTAGTTACGTGATACATCACAATTCAACTCTCATGATTATATCCGAACGATAGAAAAAACATTCGTGTATAAAGTCTTCGAAATTGGCGCTATTCCAAGGAGCAGGCACATCTTCGGTACCTTCTGTCGTTCGTTCGATCGTGTGAACTCGTTAGACAGAGTGACAACATGCCGCGACCCAGAAAAGGTAAGAAAAGGGTGGAAGATAAAAGGAAATCGAAGGAGAACGGGAGTAAACTGGAGGTTGACGATAAGGCACTCGGCGACAAGTCCGTTTCAATTACAACGCTCTTCAAAAGTGAAGATCTCCAAGAGATCTCCTCCGTCCTCGATGTCACGGAGTTGGTGAGTTCAAGACCTTAGCGCTGGTGTTCTTATTTCATTTCGAAACCCTCTGCTTTCCAGGGGGATTAGATGACTTCTTTTCCTCGTTTTACAAGACAGATCAGAAAACGCTTCTATTTCAACATTGGTATTTCACTTCTGTAATCGTTTTGTTATATGTCCATTATTTACCTTAAAAAATGCACTGTTGTTTAAAAAAGTTTAAATAATTTCCCAGGAGAGAAACCTGATTTTTCTCATCAGCGTTATCCGATGATTGGGAGTTTTACGGGAAAGCTTTGACACTGAAATAACAAAAGTCTTGGTGGGCCGTGAAAAATTATTCTAAAGAGTTCCAGTTCCAGCACTTTTCCATTTTTCAATGGCGTTGATTGGACGTGAAATATTCGAGTAAAAGAAGAAGTGAAGTTGTCGAGAAACAGATCAAACAGTTCATTTTTTTTTTTTTTTTTTTAATATTTCCGAAGAACTGAGTCCCGCTGTTATAGCAATTATTCTGATTGTACACAATCAATAATGTTCGAGTGTTTCCTTTGATTTCTGAATCGTCGACTAACCTGGAAATCTCATATGAAGAAAACTGCGAATGAAAAGGAGCGGCGTTTATACCAGCTTTGGAAGGTGATAAATCCTCAATCAAAACCGGACCTCATCAAGTCAGGCCTTACGGATGTGAAGTGATAAAAAGTCTGCAAATTTGTCCGCAACAGTTTATTATCTTCTATACTGATCAGTGATCACCCTCTGTCTATACTATCTTTATGAGATTGTAACTGCCGGATCATAGTTTTCTACGAGAGATGGTTTCCTAGCAAATCTTGAAACCAAAATGAGTCTTAAACAAGTGACAATATTTTTTTTTTTGCTCAAGATACACTTTTACGCCATATTGGGTATTACATTTTCCATTAATACATATTATTATTTAACTGATAATACTAAATATTTTTATAGGTCACAGTTGATTGCACTAAGGTATCTGTAAAGTTCCTTGTAGACCAATTGCTCTGCTGACGTCAGAATAGAATCTAGGTTGAATGGAGCTGGGATTTTATCACTTAGATTGTCCATAAGTAATTGTCGTTCTCGAGAAAATATGGGGCACTCCAATATTTTGTGTGGCGCAGTGTCTTCCTCTCCACAGAGATCGCAGCCGCTGGTTACATTTCCAATCCCAAATCGTTGAAAATAGGAGTTACAGAGGATGTGTCCACTTCTTAATCTGGAGATAGTTTTCATAACGTTTTTATCTTCAGATGGATAGAAGTCAAACCAAGGTTTTGCTTGTAGAGTTGGAAACAGAGCTCTGTAGTTTTTTGGAAAAGTATTGATACTTCAAAGTGGTTCTTTTTTAAAGTATCGATATATTATATCGATACTTTTGAAGTACCGGACATCCCTAGTCTAACTCATTTTGGCGAAAAATTGACTGTTTCACCATAATGATTGTTGCTGTTCCACCGACAATATGATGGGCCACATGTCTCCACTGTAGTAGATTAATTTGGTCTCAATAACGACCAGTTCGAGGCTCAAGCAGGTGTCCCACTGTGAAGACCTATTTACAGCAGTAACATTTTTGTGACGTAATAGTGACATTTTCAAAATGTCAAAATTCAGCATTACTGATGAATTTGAATGATTCTGTGTTGAACTGATGATGGTGTAACAGCCAGAACAGGTTCGCAATGAAGGTAGTATTTATTTTGATTTATTATCTTCGATAATGAACCATTGGAATCGCCCAAAGAAAAAAAAATTTTAACCCCCCCTCAAAATTTGTTGGTTTACGTTTCAAGATACGTAGATTCAGAAAATCGAATAAAAAAAAAATCCGTCCGTCCGCCGTACGCCGTCCGCCGTCCGCCGTCCGAGGCACTTTGCCCAGTTAGCGTTGAGTTAAAATTACGAAATTTGGTTTCTGGGTTTGGACCAGCCCCACAATGATCCACGAAACTTTTCATAACCCTAGGTCAAGGGGAAGGGGTTCAAAACGAATTTTGAAATTTTGAAAATTCCATATCTCGAAAAATTCTCATCAAACGGTATGTTTTTTATTTCATATTTAGATAGAGTTTGTTCCGTAGAATTTTTTAAGACCATCCGCAGCTTTGTACGACCAGCCGTTCGTTCACAATGACGGCTCAAAGATTGTGCCTCACAACCCGATCGTGAATCAAACTGTTGAAATACAGGTCCATTTTCATACTAACAAGCTCTTTGGAACATCATATGGCTTAAGTGATGTCGAGTTTGTTGTTCTGAGGTGCGTTTCGTGCTACGGAAATGAAGGTAATTTCGAATGTTTGTTGGTAGGTACTTCTTTTATAGAAAAATTATTACCGACGTAGTATTAAAAACCCCAGAATTATATCGTATTAATTAATCATAATTAATAATAATTATTATTAATAATAAATACGAATTATTAATACCTAACAATAAATTATAATAATTTTCAGTAGGTACTTGATAAAATTGTTAATAATTAGTGATAATTGATAATAATAATTAATCTAACATTTAGGATCTAGACATTTAGACCTAGTGATCTAGACAGAAGGGTGATCTGTACAAAGAAGATAATGAACCGTTGTGTCAAGAATTTTGGAAATATACTGCTTCGTTTTTGAAACTCCTCTTTCATTTCCGAAGATGGATTTCTACTATTTGGCTGCCCCGACCGAACGTTATGTTTGTTGTCCAAGGTTAATTTATTCAATTCTCGTATGTAATTTATTCAAAATGAGTTGAATAATACAACGTCTTTCCAGGACGAGTCCCATCTTCTGCTTGGCGCTGTTGCTCTTTCGAGGTTCGACGTCGTGAAGAAACTGCTCCATGAAAAATTTCCCATGAACTCCGGTCAGGTAATCTCACAAACTTATTTATGAGGGTAAGGAAATACGTGTTTTATGTTCCCCTTGTACTTTACTTCATTTTTATCGAGCATCAGACGACAACCACTTCTTCGACCGATTTACATGTTCACTGCACCTATAAAATCTTGGATGGCAGTACAACTTGAAAATGAATTTTAAATATAATATAAGTACTAGTTTTTTCCCTCAAGGTTCATTGTTTGAGTTATACCTCGTTGATTTTATATAAGACGCGCGCTTGTTGGTAGAGAACATTCATCATAAAATTGGAACAGTGGGAGTCTAAAAAACGGGGGCTGGGTAACGTGGAAGTAGTTAACTGATGGGAAGTTCAGCCAGGGTTTCTCTTATGTACTCCTTCTTAATATAGAGCTTTCAATTCATTAAAGTACATAATATAATATAGGTATAATAGAATATAATATATTCTAGAATATATTATATTCTAACATGATATAATATTACAATTGTACGGATCCGTTAAACAGCCTGTCGGGTCAATGCTCATACTGGCCCAGCCTTTGTCGAACAGCTCATGGTTCCCAGATATCGAGTTGTTTATTAATAGTTATTGTTGGTTGTTGTTTAGTGTAAACTGTTATTGATTATCACCAATGATCAATAATTATTATTATACATTGGTAATAATTAAAAAGTTTACACTACTTGATGATAATTGTTAGTAATTAAGATAATTCATAACAATAATTATTTGGTGATCTATGCAGAAGGGTGATCTGCACCAAAAGATAATAAACCGTTGTATCAAGGGTTTGCAGTTTTTGAGAATAAATTATTATGGCAATCAAAGGCAAAGTTCGTAGATGAGCAGAGTGAGGCTACTCTAAGAGGAGTTTGGGGGGGGGGGGGATTACTCATAAATTCATAAAATGAAACAGTCTGACAATTGTGATTGATTGAAATGTTCTTCACGTTCTACCTGCTCTGACCTGATAATGGAATGAGATATCGCAATTCTGACTTCACCGTCGTGTTCAGCGTTGAAAAATGTTATAAACAACTGTTTATTATCTTCTTTGTGCAGATCACTAAATGATAGATTGATTATTATTATTTAATGTACGCAAATTTGGGGAAGGGGGGGGGGGGGGTAGAGGGTTCAAAAAACCTAAATTTTTCCCATCTCAACAGCTACATTAATTAATCCGATTTAAACACTAAAAATACGAATACCTAGGGATTTTTCAATTTAAATAATCGATTATTTAACATATCATTTGATGTTTGTTTGAACCGGCCATTCGATTTATTCGATTATGGTTTGTCGATTGTGACATCGAAGATATAATCGATTGTTTTATCCCTACTTAATCCTAAATGACACGGGTTGCTGTCACCGCTCTTGCTTCCAACAAGCGTGCCAACGCCTGGAAATCAAACGTGATTGATTCCGAGCGTGAGTATGACGTCTGAGACGAACTCACGACTCCTCGAGGACAACGCTACCGTGCGAAGCCCCGTGACAACGCGTGAGGAGCGGCGATCCACCGACGATTGTGGAACTCCACTGGCGATCGTGTAACTCTAATGGAACTCCTCTAATGAAACTCCACTAACGATCGTTCCAAATGGAGCGGCGTGGCGCGAAGTCATGGGGGACGGAAAAAGGGTCGGAGAACGGGAGTCATTGACGATCACTCCACTCCACCGACTGCCAATGAATAGTCGGAAGGTTTTGGTAATAATGTGTCATGTTATTCATTGTCTGTCATTCATGTTGTCTGACCCTCACTACGGAAATGTTAATCGTGGGTGGTAGTCGGACGTGGAGGAGAAAGTGGAGAGGGGGGAAGTATGAAGATTAGAGGGGGGTGGGGGAGGGAGTAGGAGGTGATGAATTGGATGGGGGGGGGGGGTTGTAGTGACTCTAATGGAGCGGCGAGCCACCGACGATCGTGTAACTCTAATGGAACTCCACTGACGACCGTGTAATTCCAATGGAACTCCAATGGAACTCCTCGAATGAAACTCCACAACGATCGTTCCAAATGGAACGGCGTGGCGCGAAGTCAGGGGGGATAAAGCAACGAAAAACTAAAAATTCTTGACACATGACGCAACGGTTTATTATCTTCTTTGTGCAGATTACCCTTCTGTCTAGATCAGGGGTCTCCAAACTACGGCCCAAGGGCCACATCCGGCCCGCGGGCAGATTTTGTCCTGCCCGCGGAGAGCTAGCGTACTTGAAAACTCCTTTTAGAGAACATATTTTTTATAGCAAATTAAATTTGGTTTACTGAAGTACCTATTCTAATTTTATGTTGAATAATTATTAATATGACATCTACATTGATATGGTCATGGGCTAACTACTCATAACATTGTTGTAGGCTTATTGTTATTGTTTTTGATAATAATATTAAGTTCCGAGGTCCAAAACCATATTATGGTTTTGGACCTCGGAACTTACTGGAGTAATCAGTATGGCCCTGAGGCTGAAAGTTTTGGAGACCCCTGGTCTAGATCACTTAATGGTGGATTGATTATTATTATTTAAAGTACGCAAATTTGTGAAGGGGGGAGGGGAGGGTCAAAAAACCTTAATTTTTCAACCTTAGATCTCGATTTTCTGAATCTACGTCTCTTGAAACGTAAAGTAGCTAGTTTTGGGGGGGGGGTTAAAAAATTTTTTCTTTGGTCGATTCCAATGTTTCATTATTGAAGATATTAATGGGTTAGGCATAAATAATATACATATTCTAAATGGTCACTGGCGATGGAGGTGGGCAAATAAAGTAAACCTCCAACTTGTCTTTTCCAACTCATTCCTTCAACTAAAACTGATTAATACAGTTCGTCTTATTCGTTTTATCGGTACCTACAGTTATCGGTACTTACAGTTTCCGCGACACCGGAAAGGAGTCTTTGAAATGGGAGGTTGTTGTGAAGATGCAGACACTACCACCTAATCCATGGCAATATGGAATATTCAAGCCTTATATCGCTTTTGTGCGAAATATAGTCATAGACACGAATTCGCTACGGGCACATTGAATTTATTATTTATCCATTACACAGGAATTTGTCATCAGGATATCTATAAAGCGATGAGCAACATTTTGTATACCGTTTGTGAATTCCTCCAACGGGGAAGCGCTGTACTTTGAAATGCATTCTGGGTATTCTGTCGCTTTAGTTCCATCTTTAAATGAGAATATTTCATGAACTTATTGTTATTCTGGGAATTCCATGTCATTGTCCGTTGTTCCCTGACGCGGAGTTTGAATTCCACGTTGAAATCATGCTTTTGTTTTTAAATACTCAACGAGAGGCGGATTGAAAATTTAAAATTGTTCTTTCTCTTTTCGACTTAAGGACCGAACAACCCCACTCATTCTGGCGGTGAAACTCAAGTTAATTGAGATGGCAGACTTCCTAATCAGAAAGGGAGCCGATTTGTGCCAGTGGGACGGCGAGGGGAACAATGCCCTGCTATTGGCAGCTCAGCACCCTGATTGGGACCAAGAGTCGTTTTTGGATTTTTGGAACAGGATAAAGGAAAGCAGCGTCGACATAAACCACGCTAACAAGGTATGACTAATGAAGGAAGTTTTAGCTAAATAGGATTCTGACGTTCAGCGGTGTTAATGATTCAGGGCGTTTGACACAAGAAGTTGCCGTTGCTTCAACTGTGGAACTAACTTTGAATTCTCCACTGAGATGAATATGTCGGGGGTTTACCATGAGCACAGGCACTACAGAACCTTTCTATACTAAAGACAAAAACACTACTCATTCCGCGTAATATACGCACCATTGTTTCCTACGCCAAAAAAAGTATTTCTTGGGTTACCTAATATTAATTACATTTAAACGTTGAATGATTGCAATATTTACTTCGGTCTGGGTAAAAATTCGTCTACAATGCACCATAATACAATATCCGAAGAAATATTCGCTATTCAGTTTTTCGGAAATAAATATCAAGCAGTCCACGTGTGGTTCTTTTTTACTGTAGTCCTATGAACAGTCTGAGATAAAAATATACTACTATGAAATTAATTCATAGCCGAATTTTCATTATTCCAAATAATTAGGATCATAATGATCGACTACACAGGTCTGCGACCAAAAAACGGCACGAGATTTTCTGAGTGTATCCCGTGGATTTTGGTATGCTGAAACCGAAAAATATACTCCCAAAATTCTATCACGTCTACTTTTTTAGCAAAACAGGTTTTTTGAATATAACTTGTTATTCGGCGAATTATTCGGCGAAGCCTGAATTTGGTGGTTGCTGTCAGGTAGTCTATTTGGTGAATGACATAGGTCTATTCACTTTCATATTTAATCGTATCACTCCCAGGAATGATACGAAATAAAAATCCCCAGTTATGCAGCATGACTATAAGAGCGAATTTTCGAAGAAATAATTGGTTTCTTTGAACATTTGCTAAAAGAGGTAGTAGGGGGAAAGGGTGGGAGAGGATCGGAGAAGGAGAGTAGTAATAGATGCCCAAAATCATGTCGTAACACTTCGTCAATTTGTTTCCCCGAAAACGCACAGATTCCATGCAGCTGATAAAAAAAACTGTGTGGTATCAATACGTATTAGCAAATTACTGGACGTTTGCTCAATTACCGTCAAGATCAAACATTTTCAACTATGAAAAAATCAAAATTTAACTACAGTCATTGTTATTGAAATAAATTTCAATGGACCTAAGAACTATAATATAATTTTAAAAAAACTCGCCTAACTTCATAATAATATTATGAAGTTAGGCGAGTTTTCTTAAATTCATATTATGTTGTCTAAAATTCAATTAAATCTGAGAAAAATATACACTTTCAGAATTGTCACCAATCTTCGTATCCTCCACCCTTTGTATCGTCGGTACTTTTAGTGAACTATATTCTTGTGGTTGATTTGTACAATGGTGTAAATCGCTCGAATCCAACAAGGAAAATAAATGGTGGAAATAATGAGGGGTATAACGGCCACTCACCGATGATGCCGTCGATAGCAGCGGTGGAAACCAGTTGTTCTGAGGTACGAGCAGGGGCATTGAGAGATCGGGAATGTTCTACGTATTGTGGTTATTGAATGTACCGATACACGCTAAACTATGACAATTATTCGCGTTGGGAGAATTACAGTTATTCACAGGTTTCGGGTTTACTAAAAGGGCTGGTTATACGAAAGTATAGCGACAGCTACTCAGGCAGGACTGACTAAGTAGGTACGAGTAGAAGGGAGTAATTAAGATCAGGTAATCACGATGAACAAGGAGGTAATAAATGATTTGTCAATTGACGAGAACCAACCGTGTCTATCTTTATCCTGAAAACCGCTATAGCCAAATTTTTATTATGGATACAGTGATTTTTCCATTTACGCAATAAATAAATAGGTTTCGATCCCTATATTACGGGGTATTGTAGGTATACCTGTATTAGGTGTTAGATATTATCTTGAAAACAAGAGGTATAGGAAACAATCGGATTTCAGGTTTGGAATCAGCGCATCTGAAAAATCTTGAAAATTGTCCATTTCCGCGTTACAAAATAATAGTTGACCAGTGTCATATAAACTAATGATAGTATCATCACTTAGTACGTTTTGCATATTATGCAAAACGTACAATGTGAAATGTCAGATAACTTGAATACTTCATTGTAATATAATATTTTCATTTACTTAATTTAGAACAAATGTGACGAATTTCTCTGTGGTGTATAAATCGACTGGTCTTGTGATCTGCAGGTGGGGCACACGATACTGCACTGCCTCGTGAAACGACAGTGGGTTTCAGCAATTGATGCCATACTGCAGCACTCGACTGCCCTGGACGTCAACCATGTTACCGGCAAAGGTGTAACGGCTCTAATGATGGCTTGCTCGAGGCATCAGGATTCCATCATAAGGAGTCTTTTGCGCTCCAAAGCGGATCTTTTGCTCGAAGATCAAGTGAGCGATAGGAAAATTCCCACTGATCGAGCTTATTTTCACTTAAGCGAGGGCCTTTGGCGAAGATGAAACGTAGTATAACCCCATTCTCCCAACCATCAGATTTTCAGAAAAAAAAAAACAATCTTTGTTCTCGCCTGCCTTTTCCATCAAAACTGTCAGAAACTTCGACTTCAACACGAATACAACTTTTAGAAAATCTAGTTCACCTCTACCAATTTGTTCATAAATTCGAAATTCAGAAGTGAGTTTAACATTCAAAATCTTACAATAACTACTAAGAAAACGTATCCCACTTTCAATAGTTCGTTCTTTGAGTTCTTCTTCATTTGAAAGTAACTGCTAAAGAGATTTACCTACCGAACAACGTACCTACATGCCCAATTCCAAAACCTATTGGTTCACAACAAACCTACCATCCAATAGATTTTGTACATAATTTGATTTGATTCGTTTTGTCTAATTCTACCAGACGCAGGTCCTTATAACACAAAATTGTTTACACAATCAGCAACAAAACAAGTGAAGTTTAACGAAATCTAGCAACCGATAACTGGTGATACGAGTAGATAAGTAGTGAGACAAAAGTTGAAGGTAAATACAAACCCCACCAAATGTTGAGTAAATTTAAAATCAAGATAGGGATAAAATCCACAGTCATGGCTATAAGAACAAATTTTCGGAAAAATAACTGGTATTTTACTGGATTTATAACAAATTGTCTCCATTTTTGCCGAGTAACACCTCAGTTTATAGATTTTTTAACGCTGAACACGACGGTGAAGTCAAAATTGCGATACTCATACCGTTAATAGATTTGAGCAGATGAACCGTGAAGAATATCTCAAGTAACAACCACGTTTCTTCATCTTGTTCAGAGTAAGATAACCTTTAAACTGAGGTGTCAATTTTTGTGACTGTTTCATTTTTGGAATTTACGGGTACCTAATCCCCCCCCCCACACCACCTAAAACTTTCAAAAACCCATCTACGAACTTAGCCTTTCGATTGCCAAGACAGATTTTTTGTGCGAATTTGAACTATTTAACTCAATTCTATCGAAAGTTATCGTCTGAAAAGACAGGTACATAAATATAATATATTTATATACAATATATAATAATATACAATTATACAATATACAATATATTATTATATAGGTATTTTATGTAAATATATTAGATATATACTCGTATATATACGAGTATATACCTACATGATATAATATATTATAATATACTCATTTGATTTTTGGTGTCTCTTGGCAGTCGATTCAGAATGGTCTGTAACGGATTTTGGCATAAAAATTTTTCAAAATTCGAGTTTTAAAAATGTTGGGCCGAGAACAATCGAAAATTTGCTAAAAGGGAAAAACCAGCAAAACTAGAATACAATCAATGCCAAGCAGATGTATTTAGGGAATATAATCATGATATTCCACTAATAAGCAAATCACAATCGACGGTGATGATTGCCAATAAAGTCATATCTATCCGTTCGTGTTTCAGAAAGGCTGTACAGCTCTCTGCTACGCGTTAGCGTACTTCATTCAAAAGAAAATGTTCGTACCAAATCATGCCATTGAGCAATTGATTACGTGTTTGGAAATGGAGTCGTCCATAATTTCCTACTTGAACGTAAGTAGTTAATTATTTCTTTTATGTTTAAAAATTACGTAGACAAGGCTCTCTGACAAATCTTCTTCGTGATGGGTAAGTAGGTAATCCTGCATTTCGGTGGCTCCAATAAGAATACTTATACACCTACCTACGTATCATTTTTTCCAATTCCAAAATACCTGGTTTTATGTAAAATGTCTCCATTTTACTGGTTGTATGACGAATTTTGTCTCCTTTTTTTCGTAGGCAAAGTAGCCAATTTACAACTTCTTCTAGAAATAAGAAAAAATAAGAGAACTTTTTGAGCACAATATGAAATAATTTGGTTAAAGCTGGTTTTCAGCTCACAATCCGTATTGTTCCAACAGTCCGTATCAGTAAAGTTTAACAGATTCTGCTGAACAATTTCGCTGAATGGACTTTATCGTATGTTGTATTTAATTTTGCGCATTTGGAACAGTCGAACTCGATTTAATAAGGACAACGTTTAATTTCTTCCATCAATAGAATTGTCAATAACTTCTTCAGGAAAAATCACGTTTTACTACCAGGTGAGTATCTGAACTTAACTACCTGCTGAATAAGGACATTATTAACATTGTGAGGGAAATTGCAGTAACAGAAAGCTGTCTTAGAACCTACTCACCCCTTCGACAAAACGAAAGTTATTCCACGGCTGCGGTAGTAATGCACTCTATAGAAACCGTGCTGGTTGTCTTACTGTAGGCAGCTTAATGGCTCCAAGGCGTGAGTTTCTATGGAAACTGTTATCTACGTTCCAGGACCTAAGTGAAATGTGACAACCAGCCCGACTCAATTAACTCGGAAGATGAGGATAAAATCAATATCTGCTTCTCTGACAATTATGTTTGTGAGCGACGTCGCATGTGGCTCAGTCTCGGGACATATTATCGGTAGGACCTGAAAATATGGAACGTAGATCTGCCTGAAGCTGGAAAACATTTTAGCACTCCAATATCACTTTACAGCTACTACTCCGATACGTACAAAGTCGGGGGGAAAACTATATTTTGACCCCCCCCCCCCCCATCAAAGCAAAGACGAGTCAAAGTTCGTCCTTTGTGTGATATCTTCTTTATCGAGCAAAAGTTCGCCAAATCTCCGAATGTGTGGCCGGGCGTTTGTGTATTTGCCAAGCCAGTGCTAGCCAAAGGAAACAAACATTTGTCAAACACCGAGCATTTTCCCCAGCCACACATGTAGGGCGAGTATTAAATAAAAATATTAAATTTTGTCATATCTGGGTAGCATTGCGGGTGTGTATTTCCCTCCTAGCGCCGAGGTTGAACGAGAATTCAGACAAAACCCTGTGATTCACATTCACGCACCCTACGATTCACTCTGAAGGTCTGTTTCGACTCATTGGTTAGTATGTGATATAAAGGAAACTGAAGGTTCGAATGATGCAACAGAAGTACAAAGTATTTACAAAAATATAAAGTGACAATAAAAATTAGGTTTACACATAACCATCGGGAGTTAATCGTTATCTTCACCAATTCCATGGAGCCATTTAATACTAGGTCAAAAACTAAATCGATATTTTGTATTATGTGTTATATGTACGAGTATTTTTAAATTTAGTATTATCTTTCTGCTTTCTTTTGTATATTCCACAGAGAAGACTCGATTTACTAGTGGAACAGCCCGAAGAGAATTTCACGATAACTATGACCACTGTGATCGTTCATATTATAACATTCACGGTTCGCTGTCTCGATTCCGGGATGGAAATCCTACTTCGACTAAGTATATTTAAGAGGATTAGAGAGGTAAGCACCAGAATCTCATTAAAAGTTCTCAGTCGAAAGTTGGCAACGTTGTCCGAATACACTGAACAAGATGATCTTGGCTTGTTCGGGATATTAACTGTTCAAACTGACTGTGATTATACGGCAGGTGGGGGATTGTTAACTCTGGATGATTAATGTGTGGTATTATGGGACTTGAAAGACATTCGTTAATACTCATCAACCACGTTTTTCTAACACTCGCATCCTTTCATCAGTTCATTGAAAGCTGTGACGTGTAGGTATAACACGGAACATCTTTGCACTGTCGATTCACATACATACAATGTGCTAATTATCAACATTTCTTGTGTAGCTTTCGATACGATTCCGGTTTAGGGTCTTCAGAAATTGAACCGTAGATTTTAGAAGATAAATGGCTTGTGGGCGAATGGGCTTGTCTATACAATGAAAAATTACGAATTGCTCCAAAGTCACGATAAAAGTGGTACTTTTGTGAAAAAGAAACTATGTATTACTGCACAGTCAAAATTTTGGATTTTTTGCTTGTTTTTGGCTGGAAAAGTTACCAATTTGTTTGGTGGCTTACTATATACCAACCCTATGATGACATCGTAGACCACATTGTGGTCTTAGGCTTGTCATGTTGATGGTATAATAAAATTTATTATAATATAATCGAGAAAACTAAGAGGGACACGTAAAAAATTTATTAACGGAGGCTTTGGTGATTTACCAAGTAGGGAATATAATGAGATATTCCCAAAGGTAATATGGGACTTGATTAACTCGTGAAGGACCGTACTTGGATTGTTTACTTACTCGACACACACAGTAGAGTACCGACCTACAGTAGTTAATTTTTGAAATTGCTTAACAAGATTTGTATTATGAGCAGTTGATGCGTTTCAAGAGGAATATCCTCCATCAGCTCGGAGGAATCATAAATTCCCATTGCCCCTCAAATCGTCTTCATAGATCAACGGCCCGATTAACCTGTCCTCCAAGATGCCACTCCAAAGATCAATAATTGTCATTAATTATGAATGTTAAGATGCGTCCAAATTCTTCAATAATAGCCTTATTAAGCAGTGGAATTTCACGTGACCTATCAAATCTGGACACTGTCTGAGCTGTTGGAGGAAACGCGTCAACTGATGTGGTATCAACTCGATGGATGTCCGGCCCACAATAGAAATCTTGTTAAGCAATTTCAGGATGATTCGTTTCCTAATCGTTGTTGGTAATCGCTTTACCATACAGTGGCCTCCACGATCCCCCGATCTCACTCCTCTAGATTATTTTTTGTGGGGATGTTTTAAGGATAATGTTTATAATGATTTGCGACCAATTTGCAAACATTAATGCACTTCGTGAGAGCATCATTCGTGCAATTTGATCCAAAGGAAATCCATCCAAGCTGCAACTCAGGAATGGATAAAAAGAGCGGCGCTGTGTGTGCATCAGGATCCAGATCACCTCTGGTTGATCTGGAAATGAATGAAATTTAATTTTCAATGAAGTTTCCATTAGATAACTTCATCCTGATCGAAATACGGAGTTCACCACATGATTCAGCGTTAAAAAATACTGGAAAAGTCATGTGCGGCACGTTGGGGTTCAGAGAAATTGTTTTTAACGCGCAAAAATCAACTTTGCGCACGTTTCCTCGAGTAAAAAGAAAACCAAGTAATTTCTTCAAGAAAAAAAGGGGTTCTCATCTGAAATAAGGAAGTTAGTGTAGACTGCGCACATTGCACAAACATAATTTTTTGAATCCTTGTCAAAAATCATTGGACACGGATTTTTTGGATTTTCAAATATACTGTTTGTATTGAAAAGAAAGGGGTGTTCACGTTAAGTGGACCACCCTGTATAGTATTCGAATAGATGTTTGTATTTATTCAATTTATCGATCCTGATTTAAATTCCAATACCTACCACTCTTCTTCCGGCGCGTACACAAATATTGCCCAGGTGAGTTGGTGCACAATGCGACAGAAGCCACAGGAGTTATAGGAGCGAAATTATAAATCAATATTTCCAGAACATGTATCAAAAATTTGTCACGTGTTCAAAAAGTTTCCGTCGGTTGAAAAATGTTACAATTGATTTCCAACATGACTTCAACCACTTGGTCATTGTGAGAGCGATTTCAACCTTACCAGATACATAGTGTGTTTCGGCAATTTTAGCACGCATTACTAAGCGATTTGTAAATATTGTCCAGGCGATTGAAAGGCACATGAGCGATGCCGATTACGTATTTGGACTCCTGGGAATCATATCCGAAGTAACGCGTTACTGCGACTGTTGTTGCTCTTACAAACCCAAGGAGAACATTGTTACAGAGTTTTATGAGTCTGGGATTCCAAACATGTGTCTCCGCATCATAAAGAGGTGAATATTTCCATTATATTATCGTCATGGGACTCGGTGGGAAATGTATTCGTAGGGGTTCGAGAAGCCTTGTAGAGCCACATCTGCAACGTTTGGTGCTTTGCAACATCTAAAAAGTTGGTTCGTAGCTAACTGGAATTTGTATAGCACTGAGATGGAATCTCCGGATTGGTTTGGTGCGGGCAGGGACAACGTGATTTGAAGCTGTTCGATGAAGGATCTGCTTGGATCGCTCACGTCGGTGTTTTCTTGTCGTTTTTCCTGGAGAGACAGTAATTTAGGAGCGCACTAACGGATCCTTGACGATATATCAGGATCGTGTATGCGCATACCGGCATGACAACCAAATCGGGATTTTAGCTAGCAATGAAAAATATCAATTCTCCAAAGTCTATTTTAAACTTTTATTAATCATATGGGTGCTGTTGTTTCTCATAATCAATTAAAAGTGAATACTCCTACTGTTTTCAATTTATTCGCTTCTTATTTTACTTCAAAATCTTCGGTGTATGATTTTGATTAATCCTACTGCCTTTGATAAAACTGCGGTCTACTATGTTCTGGTTTTGGTTAACCTGGTTCGTTTTGTTGAACACCTACTACGAGAGAACATTAATAATCAAATATTCAAGATGTACCACAGATACCGCCCCTTTCTTTTTCAAATAAATTGTGAAAGTATGCCTTTTTAAGGTTTTTTTAATGCAGAACACGATGGCGAATATGTAATATTCTTGTGGGGCTCGTCAATATCTGTCTGCCTAAGGGTATAACTCGAAAATCGAATTTGCCGACTTGTCACACTCCTATTCTTAAGGTGTGATATTATGTCTATCAGCAGCTCAACTCGTTCAAGAACACTTCTTCAAAATAAGTCTAATAGTTTAGGACTTATGCATGTGAGGTGCAATCAGTAGAGGAAGCTATGAAATGCGGAGCACAAGGGCAAATATTGGTTTCGGAGGATTAATAATTTCTTGAAACTTTTATTGAGCACAATACAAGCAAGGCCCAAATATGATCTTAGGAAGTTATTCTGCTGTCATAATCACATGATAGCAATTTACAAGTGCTTGACCATAAATTTAAAATCCATCACTAGAGACCTTCTCCATGTACCCGGTCGGGAGGAAGTCAAAAAGTACCCGATTAACCCCCCCAAGGCCTGGTCATACGACCACAAGAGGCAGTTCAAGCCTCCGAGCTGTCTGATTGACGATCTGCTATCACAACGAAAACCCTGTAGGAGCCCCGAAGGCTGCAGGTGCGAAACTCCCGGAAATTGTTTGGCGTTACTCGCAGATACTCTCGAGATGAGCTGTGGGATCAAGCAAGATTTCGATTAGAGTGAATGTACACGGTTGCCCGATGGGAGCGTCAAAAATTGATGAAGGAAAAGTAGGACGGCACCTTCTTACATCCACGTAGAGGGAAGAAGGTGAGAAAGTCTAGCCCCACTCCAGACCGGTTTTTTGGAAATATATGTGATGGATATCGTAGACACAAGAACCCGACAGTAGTGTGATTTCTGTGATACTGGAGCAATGACGTCACAGCGTTGATGGTGAAGGGGTGGGAAGGACCATGCGGGGAGTGGAAGGAATGGCGAGAAGTGTAGTGGATGACGTCAGGGGGATTCTACGTCATCCCCCCTCACCCCGTCCCCCTTCAATGGGGCGTACCTAAATACCACCACTCTTTTCAATTACTTTTTGATTTGGATCCACACTCCTCCCCACTCAATTTCAACACAGCTCCTCTTAGATCACCACCTCACCCCTCATCAAAGCTTCCAACCCCCCCCCCCCCATCATCCAATGACGTCGTCCAAATTCAGCACCACCCCCGAACCCCTCCTTTGCTTAAACGTACCCCCCCCCCCCTGACGTCATCCACTTCACCTCTCGCCATTCCTTCCACTCCCCGCATGGTCCTAACCACCCCCTTCACCATCCACGCTGTGACGTCATTGCTCCAGTATCATAGAAATCACCCTACTCCCGACTACATCAGAGCTTTCACCTAGCAGTTATTGACATTCTTCTTCTTTATGTGCCTTATCCGGCTAACCGGACGTTGGCAATCACTGCGGCGAGAGCGTCGCGGTCCTCTGCAGTTCTGGAAAGCTCCTCCGCACGCTGTATACCTGTCCACTTCCTCAAGTTATTCAGCCAGGAGAGCCGTCTTCTTCCAGCACCGCGCCGACCCTCGATCTTCCCTTTCATAATCAACTGAAGTAGCCGATACTTTCCTCCCCTCAATATGTGTCCCAAGTATGCAATTTTACGGCATTTCACTGTAACCAGGAGCTTCCTCTGAACTTGAGCCCGCTGGAGAACTTCCTCGTTTGAAATGTGGGCCGTCCAAGGGATCCTAAACATCCTACGCAAGAGCCACATCTCAAAGGGTCCTTATTGACATTACCATTGTAAAACTATTTCACCTCATAAACTCGAATAACACATAGGTGTCATCACTAGCTGCTCTAGACCAGTGGTTCCCAACCCGTGGTCCGCGCCGAGTTTACGTGTGGTCCGCGGGCTGTTTCAGAGTACGTCTTATAATTCACGGTTTTCTTCATCAATACGAGTATAACAATGTTTTTACTGGCTATATAATGAGACATTCATCCTCGGAGATACGTTTGTTATGAAAGTATGCCACATGAGTAGTGCTGTTTTTATTTCTGATGTTAGTTCTCACTTTAATTTACCTAGTTATAAAATGCTTCCCAGTTTCCAAAGTGATCTGTTTCCATTGCAAAGTACGAGTATAAGAATTTGATTTAATTAAGTGCCTCGAGGGGGAGTACGCTAAATTTGAGTCAGTTTTCATTTCAACAATAGTTACTTTTCCTTTTAACAATAGTTCATTTCCGCCTAAAACGAATTAAACCCGCATATTCTTCCGTACTCAGTGCGTTTCTTCAAACTCCCATGGCGTCCGAACTAGAAGAAGGAGAAATAATAATTGAAGAGTCAGGACATTACATAATATAATATATTATATTATACATAATATGTATATTATACATATATTATATGATATGGTTTGGGGGAGCAGATCATTTTTATGAGTTGATGAGTGATCTGTTCACTTGGTATCAATCGTATCTCATAATAAAGAAAACATCCCCCATCAACCCTTAGGTCAAGTAAGAATTCTATTTTCAGAAAAAACCATCCGGTCTCCTGAATGTTACAATTCTATTGTACCTCGTGTGTCTATTGACAGCTTCCAAGGTGATAAAAGCTACTTCAAAACGCTAGAGAGATCTTGTTTAGGGGTAATACTCGTATTAAATATTTGATGTTCTCGTATGCCAATTCAACACGACTTGGTTGAGAATTTCGACAGGTATGAATCATCTACATTCAGAACCGCTCACCTACAAGCCGTCCTGTTGCCCATCATCCTCACTTGTTACCATCCTCGAATGAAGAATTGGCTCCAAAAGAACTTCAATTCCATTCTTCAACCGTACAAAAACTACATACACGGGACTCCCCCTCCACTCAATTTCTACCCGGACGACGCCCACTCTCAGATGGTGAAAAAGCATAACATCGACTTCAAAGTGCTCATGAACCAGCTTCAAAGGGGCGAGGTGATTCACGTTCCAGACACGCCCACTTATTCGAGGAGACAGAAAAACGCTCTGAAAGGCGGGAAAGCGATTGCCGAATCTATTGACGTTAATACCGGCAAGGAGATCAGAGATGATTGCAAAACACACTTCAAAGGGAATGATGGAGACGGAGATGATGGTAAGACAGGGTAAAATATTTTAACAGGGTATTCGAGGAAACTGTTTTAATTAAATTCCTCTACCGAAAGTATAGCATTTGTTAAATTAAAGGGAATGCTAAACATATTATAAATTCACTCTTGTATTGATCTTTTCAAATTGAATTTTAATTGCATTTTTTATATTGCATCAGAGATTTCGTGTGGCATTTCCGTGTTGCGAAAGTGTACATCTACATAATATGTAGATGTATATATTGTTATATATTATATAACAACTCTACCACATTATTCCAATCCAACTAATTGTACCAGTGTATGGCGCGGGCCGTCCTGTCAAGGTAGCAATAAAGCCAGCTCTGCGGATAATTTTCAGAGCAGGATTTCGTAGCCACATCAAACCGATGTTCCTCTAAATGAATATTCTCCTCGACTAACTTATATTTCCAAAGTTCTCCAATACTATTTCAAGTTTTGCTTGTTTTGCATACCCTCATTTACGAGGAGTAAGTCGGAGTTACAGGGACATTTATATACCAATCCCAAATTCAAATGCGACTTTTTAAAGAGATCCCACGTCTGCGATTATTATTGTTTGGTTTATTTGGGCACAAGGCTTGACCCAAGTAGAATTGCATACTAACATCACACAAATTGATACATTTGAAGAGTTTGGTCCATATAATTTTTCACTGTAAATGGTCTCAAGGGATCTCAACTGTAAACGACGACTATCCTCGGAGGATCGAAATAATTTGCGATGAGCCATCAAATCGAATCAAACTCATGAAACGTGCGAGCAAAACGGTTGCCTCGGGGAGCAGCAGATGTGACAAGTTGTGTTGCAGCCCGAGCCGTTCAGTCGGCGTTGAAAACGAGCCTGCGCACGGATTTTGGACGATGAGGGGCTCGACGGACGACGCCGGCGTCAAAAGCGACGTTTCCAGTGGGCCCTGCGCCGTCGACGGTGAGGAACACGATGAGGATTTCAAACATTCGTTTTGAACCCCTTTCCCCTTGACCTAGGGTTATGAAAGGTTTCAAGGATCATTGTGTGGTGGGTCTGAACCAGTAAACCAAATTTCGTAATTTTAGCACAACGCAAACTGGGCAATGTGCAACGGATGGCGGACAGACGGATTTTTTTTCATTTCGTTTTGGTTTATATTTATATTAAATTGTATACTTTGGTTTATTATGATCGATGATGAACCATTGGAATCGACCAAAGAAATAAATTTTTTCACCCCCCTCAAAATTTGCTGGTTCATGTTGCAAAATACGTAGATTTAGAAAATCAAATGAAAAAAATTTTAAAAATCCGTCCGTCCGCCAAAAGCGCACTTCGGCCAGTAGACGAAGAAGAAGAAAACGTGCTTATTCAAACAAAATTATAGAAAAAACATAATAATGAACCTCAACATTATCGGACTGGGCATTTGCCAACTGTCCGGGTAGTGCTCGGATTTTTTTTGACATTTCATGTCTTTGCTATGGCACACAACCAAATTTTCGTTATATCACGTTACGTTACGTAACGAAATATGCTCAATGATTATTATGATTCGTAGAAGTGAGGTAGGTAGGTACCTATATGATTATAGCTGAAATTTGGCTATATGATTATTATGATTTGGCCTCCTTAGGACGTGAACAATAAGGTGCACAGGTTTTTGATCAGCTGAATGGCTCCTGAAGCTAACTTCTTTCCTATCAACCGTAGGAAGCTGAAATTTGGCTGGTAGCCTCCTTAGGACGTGAACAATATGGTGCACAGGGTTTTGATCAGCTGAGTGGCTCTTGAAGCTAACTTCTTTCCTATCAACTGTAGGAAGCTGAAATTTGGCTGATAGCCTCCTTAGGACATGAACAATAAGGTGCACAGGGTCTTGATCAGCTGAGTGGCTCATGAAGCTAACTTCTTTCCTATCAACCGTAGGAAACTGAAATTTGGCTGGTAGCCTCCTTAGGACGTGAACAATAAGGTGCAGAGGGTTTTGATACTCTGAGTGATTAAAAATCTAACTCCTCGTAATCAATGCTACCCAAGCATCAAAATATGAAAATAGTTTATTGTTGTCTACGCAATCAATGGTTAGTGGGGTTAATGAACTGTCATGTAGAACATATAACATACCGTTCTTTTACTACCCACGACGATATATGTATGGATGTAAATAATAAATAAAAATATGAGTTTAATTTTTGTTTTCTTTATATTGAAAAAAATGTAATTCACAGAGGAAGAAAAGATTGCTAGAAGATGGAAGGGAAGAAGGAGGGAGGGGAAAGATATGAAATGTCCTAATGCGTTGCAGACTTGTATGCAAGCGTTTTCTATAGTTTATGACGTTTTTTTTTTTTTTTTTTTAATATAAGTAGGTATACCTACTATATTAAATATAGTATACTATATTTTCTAATTATATCTTCACACAATATTTCAGCCAACTTGTAGCACTGCAGTTACGACGATAATTTAGAGTGAGTAAACTAGAATTAGTAATTTACTAACAGAGTTTTAGCATGGGGGGGGGGGGGGAATAATTTTCATTCTGTCTCATAACAATATGAGGTAATCAATTTACCTATAACACCATAGGCGAAATTTTATTTAATTTCTTTCACTTCATTTCATTTAATACTCATTCACAAACATTTAAGTTACAATACAAAACATATTTCATAAATAGCTTCATAAATTATCACTTTGGCCAGTAACTGCTAACTGTTAGCGTTGTGCTAAAACTACGAAATTTGGTTTATGGGTTCGGGCCAACCCCAAGATCATCCTTGAAGCTTTGCATAACCCTAGGTCAATGGGAAGGGGTTCAAAACGAATTTCGAAATGTTGAAAAATTCATATCTCGAAAAATTTAGATGAATCGGTTTATTTTCAGTTCACATTTAAATAGATTCGTACGACCAGCCGTTTGTTCACAATGAGAGCTCGAATTTGGAGCAGATCAAAAGTCGTGAACATCAGGGTGAATCATGCGGCAGCCTGTCAGGTCAATGTTCTCACTGTCTTTTGGGTCCCTCTACAGAGCAGTGACAATTGTGTATATTGGAGAACTAGGGGAATCCTGAAGGCCAATGAATAGTCGGGAGGTGGTAGTAATCATGTATCATAGTATTCATTGTCTGTCGTGGTTGTGGGGGGGGGGGGAGAGAGAGAGACATCTCCTCCCTCCATTCATCAACCATCCTCCGCCCACCACAACTGTAGACATCCCCCGCGCCCCCCGCCGATCGCACCCATCACCACAACTGCCCTCACCCCCTCCCATCATACTTCCCCCCTCTGCACAATCTCCTCCATGTCCGATTACCACCCCCGATTACCATCAATGTAGCGAGGATCAACTGATGAATGACATTATTACTACCACCTTCCGACGATTCATTGGCCGCGAGGAATTCCACTATCTCGCCAATAGTCACTGCTCTGTAGAGGGACCCAAATACTCCGTTCACAATGAGGGCTCAAAATTCGGAGCAGATCAAAAGTCGTGAACAAGAGGGTGAATCATGCAGCAGCCTTTCATGTCAATGTTCGAATGAGTCAAAAAGTAAATGGTTTTCAGATATCGAACTAACCTACTCCAAACGCCTCCAACTTACTTGTGTTTGTTGACTAGTGGGTTGTTGACTACGGTTTGTTGACTACTGTAATTATGACTAGTGGTCAATGTATTCAAGTACTCTAACCTGACGTATTCTTAAGTTCTAAACTATACAGGGTGTTTCATTTCGTGACGGTCACAGGCCAGAAATCGATTCTACAGCTAATTTCAGGTCTACCATGTCTCGTCGCAATTTTGGTTTATTATCTTCGATAATGAACCATTGGAATCGCCCAAAGAAAATACAATTTTAACCCCCCCTCAAAATTTGTTGGTTTACGTTTCAAGACACGTAGATTCAGAAAATCGAATAAAAAAAAATCCGTCCGTCCGCCGTACGCCGTCCGCCGTCCGCGCCACTTTGCCCAGTTAGCGTTGAGTTAAAATTACGAAATTTTTTTTATGGGTTTCGACCAACCCCACAATGGTCCTCGAAACTTTTCATAACCCTAGGTCAAGGGGAAGGGGTTCAAAACGAATTTTGAAAATTTGAAAATCTCATATCTCGAAAAATTCATATAGAACTCATATATGTTTTTTATTTCATATTTAGATAGAGTTTGTTCCGTAGAATTTTTTAAGACCATCCGCAGCTTTGTACGACCAGCCGTTCGTTCACAATGAGGGCTCAAAGATTGTGCCTCACAACACGATCGTGTATCAAACTGTTGAAATACAGGTCCATTTTCATACTAACAAGCTCTTTGGAACATCATATGGCTTAAGTGATGTCGAGTTTGTTGTTCTGAGGTGCGTTTCGTGCTACAGAAATGAAGGTAATTTCGAATGTTTGTTGGTAGGTACTTCTTTTATAGAAAAATTATTACCGACGTAGTATTAAAAACCCCAGAATTATATCGTATTAATCATAATTAATAATAATTATTATTAATAATAAATACGAATTATTAATACCTAACAATAAATTATAATAATTTTCACTAGGTACTTGATAAAATTGTTAATAATTAGTGATAATTGATAATAATAATTAATCTAACATTTAGGATCTAGACATTTAGACCTAGTGATCTAGACAGAAGGGTGATCTGTACAAAGAAGATAATGAACCGTTGTGTCAAGAATTTGCAGAGTTTTTTTTTGTTACTCAGTTAGAAACTCTGCGAATTCTTGACACAACGGGTTATTATCTTCTTTGAGCAGATCACCCTAATCCAATCAACGGAATGAGATGAAACTTTAGAGCTCAACATCCAAATTTAATTAGTTTAAACCAATAGGTATTGTTTAAACAATTTTACAGTCAGGAAACCGAGTTAGTATTGCATTGTCATCCATCTGCGACCCATGATTAGTTTAAAATTTCATGTGTGTAGCTCAACGTCGAAATTTAATTCGTTTATAACAAATAGGTATTGTTTAAACAATTTTAATGACAAGAAATCGAGTGAAAATTGCATTTTAATCCAGTTCTGACTTATATTTAGAATTTAAAATTCCTAGCTCATCGGGAACTTGAAAAACAAGTAGTGAAAATTATTATTAATTAGGTATTGTTATTTATTAATAATGTTTATGAATTATATTTAATAATGAACGGTGGAATGATGTCTATTATTACATGTTGAATCCTCAACCTGATTCAAACCTCTGGTTTAATACATACGAATACATTGACGAGTGGTGTTTTAGTCAAGTCGATTGGAAGCAGTCATTAGTCTACTGTACAGGTACCTACAGGTCTGTTTTCAACGATCGTTCAATACGTTCACAGCAAACATAAGATGCGGTGCCGGAGGTACAAGCGAGATGTACGAAGGTGAAATCGACCCCGATGAAGATTACAGTAAAACTCTTAATCAACTGAACGAACGGTTTTTCAATTACTTATCCAAGTACGAAGAGAAATGGCAAAAAGATTACGAGGACGGTTACCCTGACGCATTGGGGGACGTCGACGACTATTTGAAGCTGATGGAAACTCTACCCCAGATCGAATCACACTACTTGAATACGGTGAGGAAACAACAGGACAACGTAATTAAGGATATTCAGCGCCTATGCGTGTCCAAATTGAGTGATAATTTACTTGAATTGGTCTTCGAATATGACCAGGGAGTTCTGTAAATGTACTTTACCATCCGGACTGACACCTTACGTAGCCCAAGTTGTGACAGTCAATTTTTTCAAATTTTTTAAGGGGATTCAATTTTCATGTATTTGAAACAGGATTTGCTCAACAGGTGACCCAAAATTGGAATAGCCTTGTGGAAAAACTGGAAAAAGGAGTAGGAGATAATCAAGACGTCTGTAAATCTGCTGTTGCCGGTTTGAAATTATATATCGATCGTTTGGAAGAGGATGACGCGTTTGGTGAAACCCCTGCAATAGATTATACCAACGACCTTTTCGACTTGCCACCTGAGTGTACGAAAAATAATGTGATGCTAGATACTCCACTAGGACTCACCGCCGACCACTGGGGTAAAACTGAAGAACAGAAAATGGAGTTTCACGATTTGGATATTTCAAATACGTCAGTTTCGACTCTGAGCTCACCTCCTCCAGAACCGTTGAGCTCGAGAGGGACTGTAACTGATTTGGAATCGACTGACGCGCTTTCTGGACGTACGTTACAAGCGTTTATCTTGTTCATTTATTCATTTATTTAATAGAATACGGGCTGGTGCCCGATACAAATATTTATTACTCCATAATATTTCATGTTAATGTGACAACGATAGTACATCAAAATAGAGTGAATGAGGACGGAAGAATAAAAGAAAAGGGTTGAGAACTAGAAGAGGAGGAGTTATATGGTTGACCCGTCTTGGGACCTGAAGGATTGAAGGGAGCTATGGAAGAAGTCCACATTGGGTGACGAGTCGTGGGAGCTGATTGAGAGGCTGGCGGTACAAATAGTTGGCAGAGGCGAACTGAATGTGGAATAATGGGAAATGGCGGGATTTTTAGGGGGGTGCGTTGAAGGAGATGCGTGAAATGAGTGATGGAGAGTCGATCAAATTATTAACAGGAAGATGATGTCCGCTCTGACCCTACGCTCCTACAAGGTCTCACGGTCATGAGTGGTCGTCAGTGCACCCAGAAAGGGTCTCTCCCTTCCATGGCTATTGAAGGCACCGTACTGAAGGAAGCACCTCTGTACTCTCTTGAGTTCAAGTTTGTGGACAGAGTAGAATGGGGGCCATATAGAGAAGGAATACTCGAGGATAGGGCGGACAATGGATTTGTACAGTAGGAAGATGGCATTTATATTGGTGAACCCCCTGGTGGTACGCTTGAGGAAGCCAAGGGCCTTCATAGCACGGCATGTGATGTAGAAATGAGAGGTCTACCAGTCACAGAAACCTGTCAGGTCAACTTTGGAATGTAGATGAACAATAACTGTCAGTTTTCGGAACTGTAGGTGGCCTGCCACCCGTCCGAAAATTCGGTATTTTCATCATTCGTGGTAGTGCTGTTTTTCAGCTGTTGAATAGTGGCAGCCAGAAACAAAGAGATTATGGAAGATTTCAGAGAGATTTATCGTAATGAGCCATGTATAACATATGGAATGTGAAGAATGGAGTATATTATGGAATGTGAAAAGTGCAGACTAGTCATCATCCTCGGAAAGAAGCTGCTTATGCAAGATTGCTGGAAAAACTGAAAGAGTTTTCGTTTTGAATCCATAGCAAATAAGAAAACAAACACAGCAACAGCGTCATCTTCCGACATTTCAACCAATTGACGAACGGCGACTGGTCGAATGTAATTCCCAGATCACGGGCTTTGGTCAACCTCGGTATGATTGTGCCGTCAATGTAATATTTGTGGTGAGAAGGGTATGGGAGCGAGAAAAAGAGATGACGTAGCACTTCGTATAATAATTACCGCTTGAAGTGATTTAATCAGGCGTTATCATCTCAGTTTTCGAACGTATCTAATGAAGTGTGTTTATAACTATTCATAAATGAATAGTTCAATAGTTGAGTGTACAAGAAAATGATTAAATTTAATCATTTTCTTGTACACTCAACTATTGAACTATTTGAATGAGACAAAAAACACCAGATTCACCGTTTGAGGGATTGCGTACAACTCACCGCCACCATATTATGCTTCTTCCGTTTTCTGAAATGGCGAAAAATAGAGGCTAATATGGAGACCGGTATTTTGGCTATTCTCGACTGGTTCACACTGAATTGCTTCTACGATTCATTCGGACGAACCTGTTCAATTTCATCGGTCCACCCAGATCTCTGCGTATTGCTCATCATCCCACAAAGCACAGTTAGGTACATTTTGGCAATATTTTAGAAATTTTTCTTCTAAAACATTTAATGTTTCAATGACATCGTGTTACTTGAGTGTAATATACGTTTTTGTAATATCGCAATTTCGACGTTCGGTGAAACGTTTGTCAGATCATCTCCAATATGTTTTGAATACATTTCCTAGGATGATATGTATGTATACAATCATACAATCATAGCTCAAAACAAAATTTAATGTTTCCAAGATGTTTGCTGTATAATGTATCAAAGACATTACATGACCAACGTTTCCCAGACTGGCATGACAAATGTTTTCGAGATGTTTCACGCAAAATGTGACAGAGATATTTTTAGATATCACAAAAATGTTTCAATTGAAACATCTTAAAACAATCTTTCCACAAACATTTCTAAGATGTTGTTTCTGCAACATTTTTTTTGTTAGGCCTCAGAAATGTTGAAAAACATTTTCTATAGGTAGGTATAATGTTTTGAAGCGGCTATATCTGAAGCATTTTCAAAATGTTTGCTGCGAAATGTTCTGACTGAAATAAAAATTTAAAATATTATTTTAAAGGCATCACAAACGTAACGTTGCCACGCTGATTTTGTGAAAGTTTGATGCTTTAAATGGCTGTTTTCCAAAACGTTTTGAGCGAAAACCACTGAAGAGAAACGTTTTGGAATAATCGGCCTAGGAAGTAAATTTGGACGCTAAATGGTATTATTTTTCCCATGTAATAGGAACCTACAGAGTGCCCATGAAGGACTAAAGGGGAATCAGCCTATTAAATATCCATTTCACCATTTCCCACAACAAGAATAATATTCTTGTTGAAAATAAGAATAATATTATTGTTGAAAATAAGAATAATATTATTGTTGAAAATAAGAATAATATTATTGTTGAAAATAGGAACGAGCGAGTAATTAGACGCTCGCCCATAATGTAATGGCCCCCTTATATGTTACCTGTCATTAACAAGAATAATAATTATTATTGTAGTAATATTTACATATTATAGTCGTTTCGGTTGTGTAATTATTACAGATATTACTGCACGAATATCAGTAGCAGTAGGGTTGTGTGCAGATGACTCAAATATACAATCAACTAGTTTTCCAATTATTAATAATATAATTTCGACCTTCCCATCCCCCTTACAGACATTGAAACGATTAGAGAGGACTATGCGAATCCAACACTTATTATGAAATTTTGCAGGTTCAGTAAGAGGCAATTGGTTTTGTTCGGATAAAAGCGTGCACCGAAAAATGAATCCGGCGGTCACCAGTGGTTCTAACATTGGATCAGAAGGAGATTGGAACATGGTGTGCAAAGTGTGCCAGTCGGATATGTGAGTTCTTTCCGGTCATTCTAATAACAATTATAATACTCAGATAACAATTATGATGGGATTTGTTAGTGGTGTTAACAAATAAATACACATTCATTTGGTGTTTTTGGTGTGAATAATGAAGTATCTACCTTACTTATACTGCATATTATATAAGGCACTTGCGCACCTGATGTTACGGTTTTCTCAGCAGTACAACATCATATTGCAAAGTTACAAAGTACACGGAACAACTAATGGTCCTGAATCAATTAAGCCACGAAAGCCTCTTGATGGGGAACACAAACAAGGTGGTCGTGATGGCTTCCGAATCGCAACAGAAAAATTTCAGGCTATCACCAATGGGTGGTGTTTTTGGACCGGCGATGCTTGCATTGGACGCGCACAGTAAGGATCATCTCATTCCAAATTATCGAGTGATTACTGATCCAAGAAATCTGACAATGTCAAAGCGACATGCACAACTTCCACGCTGCAAACCTCCCTTGACATACTGCGAAGTTCCTTGACATTTGACTCCCTTGTCCGGCTAATACATTGGGATTAATTGAATAGGAGAGTTCCATTAGTGAGAAGCTCGTTGAAGGCGGGCGAAGTTACAGAATTATTTAATATCAGTGATTGTTATCGTCGAAGGGGTCGAAATCATGTTAATTGGGTCCAACGACCGCATATTTGTCGAGACACGTCGCTATGCATATTGAAAAGGCTCCCATGAGCTAGGCCCAATGTGGGCGAAACTCGTACATTCCTTTACATACATTCCTTTAATAAAACCAATGAATAATTTCAGCTCATCAGCCTCTGGTGGCAAAATCGATATTAAATAACATGACAAATGAAGGAGATGGTGTTGTCAACTTCTACCGAAAGGTCATGGTGCCTCTCCTCGATATTCATTCGGAACATATTGTGCCGTATACGCACTGTTTGAGCATCGGAAGTAAAGTAAGAAGCAGGAGACGGATGATGTAGTGTGATAGTTATCTGGAATTTGCTCAGTAATTACAACAGGAATTTTCAAAAGTTTTACTAAAAAAACAAATCACGGTAGGTACCCTAAATATAATAATATTTACGGTTCTCATTATATTATAATCAATACAACGGTGTGTTCAAATTTATTATTACAAACTGCTCAATGTTTTGAGAAAACGGCGTTCAAATGCGGAAAAACGTGGTATTTTTTAGCAAAATAAAGGGTTTTGCACGAAAAATGATATCTTCTGGAGGTAGGGGGTGTATCTGCTCGGCGTTCCAATTTTATTTACACTGAATTGAATGGAGACACTCCAAAGCCTCTCCGTCTGAATTGAAACAGAATTAGGAGGTGCTGCAATGAAATGAGGCAGCAACGTCAAGAGATTCGAGACGCTACCTCCTCTGTGTTGCGACGAGCCCCCCTGTGTCGTCAACAAGGCGGTGATCCTTTGAGAAACTGCTGTGAAAATACACGCAATCATTCCGAAGCATAATTCTATGCCTATTTTTCTTATTTCCCTTGAGTCGATTTGATACCAGGTAGTGGAACTCCCGAGTGAGAACAGTTTTAATTCAGACGAAGAGGCTTTGGAGTGTCTCCATTTGATTCAGTGTAAATAATATTGGAACGCCGAGCAGATACACCCCCTACATCCAAGTCCTGAAGATATCATTTTTCGTGCAAAACTTTCGATTTTGCGGAAAAAAATATCACGTTTTTCCGCATTTGAACGTGGTTTTCTCACAACATTACGTAGGTACAAATACATTTGAATACACGGCTTGAAAGCTCATTGAGAGACGAAGTTTTTGAAAGAACAAGTAATCGTGTAGGTCAAAATTTGAAATCTTGAGAGCAATTTGAATTCTCCCAGAAATCAAACTTAGCGAAACTTTAAATTGTGTGTGTGTGTGATTTTTTTGACCGTCAGTAAGAATGATGTTGAGGGTTGTCGACATCCCTCAACATCTTTAAATTGTGAACGGTTATAAAAGCAACTAGAAATTTTCGATCGAACTTGAAAAGAGATGTTTCCTAAAGGAAATTTGATGAGCTTTCCAGTGGTTTTTTTCAGTTTTTTGAAACTCAAATGGTTCTGGAGATATGATGATTTTACTGCGACAATTCACAAGAAACACGCGTTTCACTGAGAAAAGCACAACATTTGAAATAAGGTCACTATGGTTGAGAATCGGACATGGGTTCATATAGTTTTTTTGTTGGGTTTGAGGTCTAGAAACACCACCCCAATTTTCTGACATCTTTCACCAAACACCCTGTATATTATATTGAGACATTAGAAGTGATTCAGCTAAATGAAGGTGTAAATTATGAGTAGGATAACAAGGATATTCTTGGAATTTTGATTTCATGTTTCCCAAAAATTTTCATAGGTTGAAGTGGATATATCAGTGATATACTTCGAAAATGCACTCATTAGACGGTGGTGGATGAATATAACCACAACTAATGTTGTCCACAACGAAAAATGTTGCGAGACAGCGAACGCATTGAATACAATCAACAAACGTTTGCAGTTACACAACCGCCGATATCATTAAATAGACACTAGAGCTGATGATGATGACGAATTCAATTCGATTGTAATAATTGTCAATTATTGACAACTAAATTAGATAAATCTGAAAAGGACGATATCCACTGATGTCGCTATTTATGTTTCTTATAAATATTGTTAATACAGGTATTATAATGTGCAGGTATTTCTGGCAACACCTCTCTGCGAAAGGAATTTGGGAGAATACCTCATGCTGTTGAAGAGCACTGCGGCATTTTCTGAAGATTTGGCTCACATGATGGTCAATCAAGTAATGCCCGATAATGATAAGCCGATAATAATAATAAGCTTCGATAATGAGCCGTTGAATTCGACCAAATAGAAGAAAAAGGTTGACAAAAATCCATTCAAAATTTGTTGGTTTACGTTTCAAGACACGTAGATTGAGAAAATCGAATTAAAAAACTCTGCAAATTTTTGACACAACGGTTTATCTTCTTTGTGCAGACAACTCTTCTGTCCAGATCACTAAATGGTAGATTGATTATTATGAATTAAAGTACTTAGGTACTCAAATTTTGTATGTAGGTAGGTATGAGAATAGGTCGTAAAGTACCGTGTGTTCCCCCTTCCTTTACTAAACCTGTGGTGGGGGGTTCTAGATATTACGATTATAATCTATAAACTCGAATGAGAGGTGTTGTCGAGGAGATTTGAAAAATGGATGTTTTTTGAACCCTAGGTACCCCCTCTGGGTAAGGCGGTCGGTACCCACGGGTGCAATAAACGTTAATTTTTCAAATCCCCTCGCCCACCTAGTGTAGGGGGGGGGGGGGCCACCCGGGTTACCTCGAGTTCAAAAAACATTAACTTTTCGAATCCCCCTCCCCTCACCGTCAACAGCTTTTATTAGAACCCACAGTTTATGATCGTAAATCTAAACCCTCCCACTCCTCATGCTGATAGGGGGGCGGTGGGAGGGGGAAGGGTTACGCCTGGGTTCGAAAAACATTAATGTCGATATTTCTATAATTTCACGTCCTCCCAGTTCTTCTCTCCTCTTCTCCGCCATCTCCGCCGCTACCACATAACCCCCACCCCCTTTTCTCTTCGCCACTCCTTTACTTCCCCACTGATCCTTAGCCCCCTCCCCACTAATCTTTGGCTCCCTCCCAACCGCCACCTCACTAATCTTTGTCTCCCTCCCCATCGCCACCTCACTAATCTTTGTCTCCCTCCCCACCGCCTCCTCAATAATCGTTGGCTCCCTCCCCATCACCACCCCACTAATCTTTGTCTCCCTCCCAATCGCCTCCTCACGATTCATTGGCTCCTAATCCACTTCACCACCACCACCAAATCCCTCCCCGCCCTCCACTTCATCGCGATTCTGTGACATCCTCCCGCTTCACATCCTCCCTGTTCTACACCCCAACTACAATACTGTTATGAAGGGGGGGGGGGGGAGTGGAAGGGTTACCCCTGGGTACAAATAACATTATTTGGATACTTGTATAATTTCACGTCCACCCGGTTCTTCTCTCCTCTTCTCCTTCACCTCCATACTGTTCTTTGACTTCTCCGGACGGCGCACAGTGTTCCAGATTCGCCCAAAAGCGCTTAAAACTCGAATTTTTCATCTATTTTATCTTGAATTTCTTACGCAAATATGTGTTTGTTACCTTCTGGGGATATCATCTCTTGATTTTCAGGGTGTTAACTTCGCTCAATGACCCGTTAGCAATAGTTGGGATGTGAAGAATAAAGAATTTTCGCAACCAAAAATTGAGAGAACTCTCTTGCAGTTTCTTCTTTTGACTCACCGTTCAACAAACGTGTAAAATTTGGAGAAAAAAATCTGAAAAAAAACGTAAATAATGAAAGTTTAAATTTAAACCAATAATTAAAACTTCAATTTGTCCTACAACTTTTGTGCCTCTTTGTGAAACTTTGATTCAAAGATAAGATGTTTTGTTAACATCTAGGTACAGAGAGATCTCCGACCACAATTAGCTGCCCCCATCCGCCCCTTTGAATAATACAGGTGAATGAACTCGGAAAACATGAACTTACCTGTCTATCGTTCTCGCTCTCATGTGAGAACTGAAATTGAATTGAGAATTGGAACGAAGGCGTTATTGTCACCTTTGATCTTCGGTCCAATAATTATCATCTTCAGTCGGCATTCAAACATTTGAGTCATTTTTGTCAGTCCAAGTGCCGGATCAAAATGTTGAACGTAACGAATCACGAACTCGCGAGTGAGTTAATATTATTATATTCTGGTGTCAAAGACGTCGGTGCTGTGATGAATAACATTACCAGCCGGATTTCCGTTTCTGACGAGGATTATGGGTTACTAAACGAAAATTTACCACCTACTACATTCCTCAAAACGTTAAAGACATTTTTTTTTTTTTTTTTTTTCATTTAGCGCTAATTTTTATTTTTATTTTAGCGAATTAAATAATTTTCAAAAATTTTACAAAAACTGTTGTTTTACTACATTAGGATCTGAATTCTGCTCATTAACTAGCGAATGTAATCAAGTTCAGGTTTCCGGCTCCAATATTACGAGAAATGTTGAGTTTTAGGAGCTTTTCGACGATCCTGGACCACTGTGCGGCGTACAGACGGATTTTTTTTTAATTCGATTTTCTGAATCTCCGTATCTTGACGCATAAGCCCTCAAATTTTCTTGGAGGGGGGGGGGGTATGTTTTAATAATGATCCCCACGGAAGGGTGATTTGTTCGAAAGATAACAAACCGTTTTGGAAAAATTTGCAGCTTTTTTTCCTTTGATATTCACTATTTTCGTCTGGAATTGGTCATGTGCATGATAAGGTCAGATCTTGGCAATAATTACCTAATAGGTGGTACTGCAATGAGTATAATCCTCGTACATAAAGCCGAGCAAGGCTCTTCAAATAATCACTTTCTTTATTACGTCCGTGTTGAAATGCTTTTGGAGGGGACGTTAGAGTGCTCACCATGGCCTATGTTGGCGACTTTTCTAAACGATAACTTCACTTTAGTGTTCAATGCTTCGGTGTTCTATTTAACATTTTCCGAACTCGAATTCGGACCAGAGGAAGCCTTGAAACAAGAACTTCTCTGTGCATAAGTTGCAATGTATGCGGCGGTCTACGTGTTAATGGCTGCCGTTAGCGCTTTGCTCACCCGATCCAGAATATTTAGGTGAATTCCGCGCTACCGTCGTTAATTACAATAATTATCATTAGGTAAACTTACTATGGTTCCAGATAGTTCGAGGCCTCCACTTCCTGCATTGCCAACAACCAGCAATAGTTCACGGTAATCTCAAACCATCCAACATCCTTGCAGACTCAAATGGCAACTTGCGTCTCTCAGAGTTCGGTCTCAACGGGGTAAATAATTACTAAAATAATTTAGATTTGACTGTAGGCATGAAAATTTCGCGGATAATGATTTAAATTACTACGGTTAACTGAATGTAGAGAGGCTATGGTTGGATCATGACTCTCCTACCACTACATGTTGCCATTACACAGGGTTACCAGATGTATATGTACTACACTGTACAGTGTTATGCGTATTATGCAATTCAGTGCAATGCTATATTTTAGGTTATGTACTGTATAAAACGATGTGCTTATAGAGAGGTGAGTTTGATAGGTCGAGGGTTTTTGAGCGATCCAGAAGCCCACGTATTCAATTTCTCCATACTATGCTTATTACACTGGTGAAATGATTCATAATATGAATCAATTCACCATATGTTTCCTTTCGCCAGTTTCTTTGCTGTACACTCCACCAATTTGGGCTTAAACGTCTCCTTCCTTTTAACAACAGATGTTAAGAAAAGGTTCACAGTCTGGTTGTAATCGACATTTCGACAAAAATTTCGTATTTGGCTTATAAGCCATAAGTGGGGAAGTTTGAGCCGTTAAAACGAGACGATTTCGATTAATTTCAGATTGAGAGAAGTTGGTAGGATTTGAGTGTTTGAGGGGTTAATAGAATAAACACCTTGTACTCCGTATTACTCAGAAATCACTTCGTTGTGAATGAAATTGCACATTAACTAAATTAATTCTTCACTGCGAAAGTAGAGGGAAGGCACTATTGTGTGACTTTTGCAGTAATTCTTGTTGTACCTAGTTCAATAAATTCTCCTTATGTTCTAAGTGCGTATCTGCATATCTGGAACTCTCAAGAAACTGCTTTTGTGGGAATAGGGCCGTCAGCGAATAATAAGTACATATTCCAAATGTGAACTAAACAACCAACATACAACGACGTATTTATCAAATTTTTGTTTCTTCTCAGTTACGGCGACATACAGAGCCAAGCGTGAGCCTCCACATATGGTGGGCGCAGGAAACAGTAAAACAATACGACTCTGGGCAAGCGGTGAGAATTTGAAACATCTTGGCATATTACGTATCTAAATGACAGTTGATTTCATTGGTAGTAAGTTCAGATCCACAAAGTAATGTGTACCTGCTGTATTGATGTTGATCAATATGGCACTATGTATGGTTTTGAAGATATAAAAAGCTACATTATTTGGAGAATATTTCAGTAAAAAGTTGATTTGTATGTATCTAAAGCATCTACCCCAAAAGTCCATTTGCAGATTGATTTCCTCATTTATTTTTCAATCTGCATGAAGTGTAATTTGCGTGTTTCCACAAAAAGTCCACCTCCAGAGTAAACCTCATAATGTGTGAGCTCAGGGACTAGCAAAGTGCATATTAAAATCATTGAATTGGAATGAGAGCTATTTGAGTAAAAGGAAACAAATTGAATGAGTAGAAGGGGTTAATAGTGTGGAAGAGGAGGTTAAGTGTGGTGTCATGGAAGTTAAAAACACACTACATTGACCTAATTGCCAACGATAGTAATGTTTAGCTTGGCCTAACTAGTCTAACAAAATTACTATAGAAATCAACAGAAACTAAGACAATTTTTGAAAAGTGAATTGGACACCTTGTTTTAGTAGGAAAAAACATCGAAACCGTGACACATAACAAAATTTAGTCTTTGGTAGGTAATCAGACTTTTTGGTAACGTAGGTACCTACAAAATAGTAGCAAAATGACCAGAGTTACATCCTTTGGTGAGAGGATCAGAATCAGAATCAATTCGAATAAGAACATGGAAGAACGAAAAAATACGAAATAAGAACAAGGAACTACGAAAACTTATGTACTAGAAGGAACGATTCAAAAATGAAGACAACATTTCAAGACTTGACATACTTAGTACTTATGTACTTAGTACACTATGGTATCATAAAATCACAAAATTCACTTTTCGGTAGGTATCCAGGCACTTCATGCGGACTTATCGGGAACATTCAAGGCAGATTGGGTTTTTGCATTTGATGCACAAAAACCCCATGTTCCGATTTTTGTGTGAGGGAGAAATGCTGCACTTTCTCTTCTTTTCCATTCGATCACTGCTTACTTCCCTTGATTGTTGGGGTTCATCTTGGAGGTATGAACGTAACTCTGATTGCAACCCGGCTTTCTCCTCAAGTTTATCCCTCAAATGGGGCTTTATTAGGTATTTCTAAAGCAATTTCTTCAATGAACGTGAATCGATCAATGGATTTGGCTTTATTGAAGCAAAGGTATAATATAAAACCATTCACTACCTAAATGTTCAGGATGTGAAAAAATGGCAACAGGCCATATCGAAGTTCTTTTAGGTGCTGTGAAGGATGATAAATATCCTCATCCCTATTCATAGATCGACCAGCCATAACTCCATGAAATTCACACAATTCACAAACAAGAAGATAATGTAACCGAAAGAGATTGAATCAATTGCACTTTGGTTGACTGCGTATGAAGTGTCTGAGGGACGCGGAAGTTTGCTCAACTGACAGTGTATAAAGTGTCTGAGGGACACGGTGGGTTTCACAAACTTGGGGACAAAGTACACCTCGTGGATGTTAGATTACAAAATTTGTAATCTAACAGCCACGAGGTGTACTTTGTCCCCAAGTTTGTGAAGGTTGGAATGAAGGTTGGAATGGAACCTTCTATAGAGGGGGGACATCTACTGAGCGCCTGGGATGTTCTAGATGCTCACTGCTGCCAACATACTTGACTGAAATTTCCCTCGTGTCTGTCAGACACTTTGAACACACCAGTGGTTAACTACACCGAGGGGTCTTTTGGACCCCAGACCAAAACACTGAGGCCCCCAGGACCCCAAGTGTCGTTCTAGGGTTAGAAGGTACGACCGCACAAAGGGAGGAACGAATTGGTGGCTGACTGACTCGGGCAGTCCCGTAACCTCCTACGGAAAACCCGTGGCTGACTCGGGCAGTCCTGTACCGTCACAGTCAAGTCACGGTTTTGATCGCTCGCAGAACACTCTGACGGGCAGTGACTGTACCGTGACTGTACCGTGACCTTGAGTGGGAACGCCTTCACTAGAAACTAGAGATGGGCGATCTGACTCATCTCAATGATCGGAGCAGGATCGATCGATCAACAAAATTATCAGCTCTTTTACATAACTCATCGCTCATTCCCTCCCCCTTTGTCAAGTAAGGCGTCATTTCCAGGTTAAATAAAGGAAGCCAAGCAACAATTAAACCTTGTAATTACAATAGATGCGAATTATGGTTCATCTGCATGGTGGGGGGGGGGGGGGGATAGAACAGAAAAGAACCTAAGAAAAAAAAAGCGCGAAATGTCGAATACCGAGGAAAATAGCGCAGTTTTCGCGCAAAATAGCCCAAATGGCTATATCTCGCCAAATCTGGCAACACTGGTAGCGAACTGAGAGATCGGTTGCTAATTTGATTGAGGAACAGCTCTCGATCTATCGAACGAGATCCCTCGCCAAGTGGCTACCTCTGATCTGAAGTCTGAACGATCCCAGCGATCCGCTCACCGTTCAATTGGATCAGATCGTTGATCACTTGAAGCGATGTTACGAGCTGATCCAATCCCCCCCCCCCCCCCACCACCACCACCACCACATTCCAACTCTCCGAGAGGAGAGCCAGAGCCGACGGTGATCCAATGATCCCAATCCCAGTCGGTTCGTCATATGAGGAGGAAGTTACTGCGTTAACAAAATTTGCATTTAATGAATGATTGCAGTCGGATATACCTACGTCAAACAAGTCCACTGTGTCGAGTCAACATACTTGAATATTTTAAGTTAAACAACAACGAAAATCCTCATTTGAACTTAAGAGAACACCCCTGATTTATAGTTAACACTGAACGAAGAACGGGACAGAGTACTTTCGGTGACAACTAAATCGGACGTCCAGACCTGCGGGATGATCCTTCATTACTTGGCAACAGGAGGGATCCACCCATTCGGGAGGTATCCCCTGGAAATCATGATCAACCTCAACGAAAACAGGAGACCTGCTCTGGCGACAAAGTCTCACTACATATCGGATCTCGTTGCTTGGATGCTGGACAAAGAACCGAAGCTGCGGCCTTCAAGTTGGCAGATACTGAAGTAAAATCTTTTAGCGACCAAACTCCTTATCTTCTAGTAATATTTCGTTCAGTTAAATTTATTTATGTCTTCACCCAACCCACGTAAAACATTTATAACAAACATGTTGAAGTAGGGCGTACGTGAGTAGACAATTTACTTGGCACAAGACCTCCTGACCCATTCTGTTTCCCTTCATCGATATTCGGTTGTTACATGGGTCATTTTCATATTATTTGACCATTTGAAGTCCGCAGTCTTTAACATCGTTTTTTACATCGGTTTTCAGCTTTAAAAAAGGTTTTTGGTATGAATTGGTAGGTTTTTTGGAGAGGAATGCAGTGGTATCGTTAAAAATTACCAAGCACATCCTCAAGAAAAAATATTTCATTGTAAAGTTTGAAAACGTCACGAGTGTTACTGTCCCAAGGTGTTCATCACCATCTGAAATGAAGCACTCGCTGTTTCATGATTTCACTGTTATAATATAACATGATGCTATGATATTATGATGCTCTTTCGAATTATGAAGGGGTTTTTTTTCAGTTACCTCTAATACTTTAAATGTAAAGCAGAAAAACAGGAGTGTCCCACTGTTTGGTGAAAACAAATAATTTCGAGTGTTACCATCAGTTCTGGGCAACACTGTTCATTGAAAATGGCGGGAAAGAGTCAGGTTATGTTTGTTTGTGCTACCAGCTGTCAGCCCATGTGCAGCCTTCGCCCAGGAAAAAGCTGGCAGGCCACTTCATTTTTTTATCGAAAAACATGGCATGTCACAAAACGTATTCATCATGAGTGTTACCACTATTGTATTTGACATAGTTCAATTAAACATGCGAGTGCTAACTGCAAAAGACGTAGTTTAAGGACATTTATGTTTAGATGACCCCTCATATCTGCCCAGCACTTTGTGAGGCTAAATAATTTAATTATTAACCTTTTTGTGTAAAATCATCATGAGTGTTACCATTATGAAGGTCGTAGGAGAACGGAATTCCCTTTTCAGGATGGATGAAGATGATGAAGCTGATATAGACTACACACAGATTTTGGGAGTGCTGCCTGATCCCAAAATTGTACTCAAAGGAAACAGAGTTTTTTATAAATTAGGTACCGGGAATCAATATTGAATTTTAGATTTATACTCTGATGAGACTGAATTTGTTATAAATAACTAAGGAGATTCGTAATGTGTACCTACCTATATAACTAGTCATACGAACCTTCATTTACCTACTTTTATTAAAGAACGTTCGCAATCAAAAGTGGTTTTCTTCGATCTACTGCACCTGCTACGAGTGTTACCGTGAATAGGTCCCCATAACAGTTTTTGGGTACAATAAGTAGATTTGAATCAATTTGTGACAGACAGCTTGTCTTGTTATTCTTGATTTAGTTTAGAAATTCATAGTTGGCTGACTGGTTTTCAGAGCTCGAAGACGTGTAGTACCACGCAGCATTTTGCTCCATTCAGCCTTTTTTAGTGCGCTAACACTCGTGACAAAACTTTCTTCTAAGTTCAAACGTTCAAAATTGATAAAAAGAAAGTAATAGGTACTGACAAAAACTGACAACTGATAATTTGTGATAATAAATTATAAATAATACATAATAAATAATTATAATAAATTGATAATAAATGATAAATCTGAACGTCTATAGTAACATTCCAGATCAAATTTTATTCAAAAAGTTGCTTTATTTTTTCCCCAACTTGCAGGGGCCAGAAAAGCGGAATGGTCAAAGTATATGAGAATGACCCACATGCTTGTACTGTGAATCGGATAATTTCTGTGTCCACTCATTCCTCTCACTCCAACCACGAATTTCAATTGATTAAACAATAAAGGTTACAGTAAACAACTAACCAAGCGATATTTGCTTTTCAGTTGACGGTTTCCTCTCCAATATTTGATTGAATCATATCTATGAGAAATCACTGATTTTCATCCTTTTGGTTTCAGCCATGTGTACGTTTGGGATAAGGACAAACAGTGGAAATTCCTTCTCACCTGTGCCGGAATAAGTACAGATAAGAAACTGACTTTACCGGTAAATGATTTCCACCGCGCTTTGGATCAGTTCGCAAACGACCACAAAGTAGTGATAAAATGGGTGAGAATCACATTGTATAAGTTATAGTGAAGCAATGGAGACGTAGTGAATCGACAATTCACTGGTAGGTTTACTAGAAGAATATTAGCCATTGAAGAATCAGCGCATAACCATTTGTGATGTATATGATGAAGGCAGACCGAATAAAGGGTATTTGGGAAAACCCCAACACAACGACATTTTTACCACATCGCTCATTGGGTGCAATAGTGACATATCTCCAAATATGATACTTCGGGGTAATTGAAAAAAAAAATCATTTCAACTTTGAAATATTCCGATACGAATATCACGAAGCAAGTTTTTAAAGCTTATAAATTAGAGCTTTACAAACTCCTCTATAAGGGCACATGCCAGACAGCTAATCATGCAGTTGTGTAGGAACATCCAAACCAGTAAGAAGTAAGTAATTATGACTACTCTAATTTTGCTAGCCCTTTGATAAATTCATATGAAATACGCTTTTTAGGTAGGTGCCACTCTTCCCACTCCACCGAAATATCCAAACTCAATATTTTTTCATATTTTGATAGGACCCTTGCGGTAGTATTTACCTAAATTTGCAACCCAGAAAACCGTATACTAACTTCGTGGTGCTCGGAATACAGCGATATTTTTGCACTAGTTTTAGTTTTTGGCCAATAAAGCATTTACGCAGCCTCTAGGCCAAAATGCCTATTTTAAAGTACATAAAATTCCCTACAATTTAAGTGGTGAGTAGAACCTGAGATAAAAAAGACAATTTTGCCAAAAAGTGCAAATTTTATATTATGGTCATGTTTTTAGTCTCTTACCGGCCAAACTACTGGTCCTACAAAAAGGTCGTGAGAGAAGGATGTGAAGGCAATCTAATACACTTCACGTTATGATCAGAATGGTGCTTGTAGACTGAATGGTTTTCTCAAAACCCAACAGAAAACACAAAAGAGAATTCTGGACCCAACTGTGTTTAAATGTGTACGGCGTCATGAAAACGTTTTATATCATAGTATTATGCTTCCATGTCTGTGACTCACTAAACGCTCTATATGCAATAGAAAGAATCGAATCGCTAAAAAAAACTTAGGTTAGGTTTTAAATCGAAGTCTGGATCCTCCTCTGAATAACTTGATTCCTCAGAGATGCCGGCAATGTCAAAATAAAAAAACCAACAAATTTCCAGGGGGGGGGGGGGGCTAAAAAAATTTTTCTTTGGGCGATTCCAATGGTTCATTATAAACCAAAATCTGTCGAATTCGAGTTTCTGCTAGATGGGATTAGTGATTTTTTCTTAGGATTGCCGGCGTTTTGATAGAGGCTGGGTTACAAATAGCCAAAGGCTTTCAAATGTACATGTATTAGTGACTTAGCAATTGGGTGAAAATAACCGACATTGCTGACTCGTACCTTTGACGGTGACGATATTATGCCAAGTGCAATAATATCGAGGAATAACCGGTTCACCTAATCAAACAGAATATTGTCTCAATAGTAACAGCGACAATATTCAGGGCTGAAACAGAACATTGAATGAGCTAAACCTTCATGAATTCCGTATTTTCTTCCACCATCCCCTCATCAGGTGGTACTAAAACCTTTTTTCTGAGAAATGAAACGTTGCCTGATTGAGTGGCGGTATTTTTATGCTGAGTTCAACAGTTGTAGAGCTGCTGCAGACTTCCAGAGGCCTGTCGTTCAGAGATTTAAGTTCTTCGTGTTTTAAAAATTGATTGACGCGGTTGCCGTTTCTAGCATAATAAGTAAATATCTATCTAACTCTTACATGGCCAAATCAATGTTCTTCAGCGATTTTGCTTTTTGAATTTTTTCGATAATACACTTCTTGACCCCCAAAGACGTCCATGTTCGAACTCAGCCTTAGTATGGATATATTGAGCAACCCCTCAAATTTGGGAGGTGTCACTATCTGAAAGATGCTCTGCCGAAAAGTTAGTGGTCATTGGGCAATGAGTCTGTGCTTAATGTAATGTAATGAATTGACATTTTCACCTAGGTCATAGGTAATTCGATTATTTACCACTTTGAATTCGACTTTCTCAAAATTTAAAATTGCATATTTGTGCCTTTAGAGTGACGATAACGATTCAATATGCCCATAGACGATTCTATTTTTCCAATGACATTGGAATTTACTGTTCCAGATTCGTTCGAGAATCTATGAAATGTAACACCACCCATTGGGTATTTTCATTTGAGTGACATTTTTTCTACTTTAACTGTTGTTATAATAATACACAAAACTGGGCCACTTAAAAAAAATAAAAATAAAAAACGAAGAAACCTATACATCTGTTCGAAGCAAGAAGATCATAAATTCGTAATTCAATCTTCAATGAGCAGATTGGAAATCAAAAGTCCCGATCGAATCGGTCGTGGATCCCAAATTCATTCAATTCCTAGGCATGAAGGCTAAGGCGTCCTACATGATAATCATGCGTTACAAGTTATAACTCTAAAACTATTATAAGTATAATATTATAGGCCTGTTGACCCACAAATATTCTTTGAGTAGGTACCGATGTCTCATATCGTCATGCTGCACGACTTAAATGTTATTCAGTTTTGTATTTCATGATTTCCCGATGGGCAACGATCAATCAGATCCAAGTTACACTGACACTCAATTCGATTCCTCTGAGATATAATTCAACTCCTTTGACCGCGCCGTCGACAGTCAGTTACAGTGAATGTGGTCGATTCCATGGAAATCCGTGTGTTGCAGAGCCCCGTGCCATCATCAATAATGTCCCTTAAGGCTGACCTCCACAGCCAGTCCTCCTCTGTGACTGTGTGGCCGCGTGAATGAGCTTGGATCGATACGTTATGTTGATATTGTGCAGAAGTTTAAACAGTATTACCGCTCCCAAGAGAATACTCGATTTACTGTACGATGTTATGTAAGTCAACTTGATCACCCATCACATCTTCCCCTTGAACAGATTGGGAAGGTATGATAGGAGGTAGGTATGACTTGAGGAATCATCTATATAACTAAATTTAGAGACAATATTCGTGTTCCTTGGGTATTTTTGAAAAATTTCACTAGTTATTCGTTTCGCTTGAAATGGAGTCGAACCATGCCAATTTTTAATTTGGTGTCTGTTTGGACCACTTTTTTTTCCTTTCCAATTGGTACCGGTAGGTACCTACTTAGAAAAGCAATAGTCGATTTTTGGATCCATCGTATGGGAATAATAAAAACGACCGAGTCATGAATATTTATCTATTCTTCAAAAATAAACTAACCTTGGCAACGCACAAGTAACTTGAATAAAGTAGGTAATTGGGACTATGCATTGCGTCGTAGGACAGAATGGGTAACACAAGGAGTAATTGACTTATAACTTATAGTTGACTTATAGTAACATCCTTTACTTTGAAAATTCGCGAGTAAAGTGAAGTAAAACGAAATAGTGAAGCAAAAAAGACTAGCTGAACGCAGGAAAACATACCAGTTGCTTAGTGCGCTGTACGATGTTATCCCTTTCCAAATGTTATGTGAGTCAACTTAATCACCCATCACATCTTCCCCTAAATATTTTTCTGAACTTGTAAGAAATTATGATCGTATAACAGACGTTAAATACTTGGATTCCATAACCAGGTCTTTCTAACTCGATTTGAATTCGAGCCCCGTAAGCGATTTGGAAAGGTCTGAAGTGACCAATAAGTTGAACAGATTGGGGAGGTATGATAGAGGTAGGTATGACTTGAGGAATCATCTATATAACTAAATTTAGAGACGATTTTCGTGTACCTTGAGTATTTTCGAAAAATTTCACTAGGTACAGTGTTATTCGTTTCGCGTTTTTCGCCGATTTTGAATTTGGTGTCTGTCTGTTTGTTTGTCCTTCAATCACGCAAAACGGCTTAATGGATCGAACCCTTCTCCCGTATTTAAATATTTCCATTGTCGGGGAAGGACATAGGGGGGTTCACTTCCGGATCCGATGCATAGGGGTGGGGGTTTATAGGGAAGCCGAAATATAAAAATCTTGAACTTCTTCCTTCCCGTGAGACGGATGAATATTATTTTTGGTATTTAAGATTATAAGAATTTGTTAAGGGACATGTAAGAGGTATAATCCGTAAAGCGACAGGAAAGAGTGGCAGATGGATCCATCCCGAGTTCTGCCCGTCAGCGACGGGCCCGACAGCTAGTTTCTCAACAAACTTACATTTTTCCCCAGAGAATCGACATCCATCTTGTAGTGCGATTGGTCGTGTCGCGTGTCCGTTGGGGTGAACTGGTGATCTTGTGGTCACTAAGTTCTTTTTATACTGGACGAATGATGTTCTTGAACTTCCCAGTACGACCTCTGAGCGATTCTTGGAGGAATGGTGTCTACCAGGAACCAGGCTGTATAAGAAGCTTCTAGAATTTGAGCTTCTCAGAACTTCATGCTCCTCCCTGTCTCATGTTCAATCCCAATAGTTCTGTTACTATGAATTATTACTCTGGCTCACAAAAGAAATTTGATGATGTCATAAAAGACATGTTTCTAAATTCCAATAATACCTTCACTATTGAATAAGTTCTACGCAATTTATTTTTGTGTTCCCAAAAGTCCAGGAGGGGGGGGGGACCCTGTCTACGCCCATGGGGTAACGTCATGCCCCCATCTACTTTTGTTAAATACTATTTTGGAGTATTTTTTCTCGTCCCGACTAGTAAAACTCATCTCCTTGCTAATCTATCTTCAAATGTGTCGACAAAGTTTTCGTTTTTCCTATCAGTTGAAAAAGACAGTTATTCGTTTTCTTTGTAACTACATTACTAACAACATATTAGAACACCTGCTGTTTCACCCGTTTTTCATTAAGAAGAAAAGAAACTAGTTTTTTTCGACAGTTATTTTATTATAACGAACGTTATTTTACGTTCATCAAAAATAACCGTTATGCCCATCCCTAATCACCCCACGATAAGTTTTGTTACTTGATTACCTACTACTAAGTCGTGTTACGAAAACCTCACCATAGAGTGTCAAACAAATCCATTGTTATGTACATTGTACGTGGTTTGTACATAGGAATTAATTAATCGTTGGTAGGAACGAAGTTATATCAGAGGCGATACTGCATTAGCGCGCCGCTCAATAGTCGCATTCAACATATCGATCCGATCTTATTCATAACCGGTGTGCGGATACAGAGAGCTAAGGGACGGACGGGTCTTTAGAGAGCAAGTAGTACAAGGGCTAATGTGTTATTGACATCCCTTGATATTCCCACAGGTCGGCGTCATCCAATGGGCAGAACTGACACCAGTTCTCGACCCTCTCGACTATTCCGACACTATTTCTGGTCTTTTGGGGCTGCTCCGTGATACGCTACCTTCATCGGGGTCGTGGTTCCTCAAATATTTCCCGATGGTCGTCCTCACCCTCTACCGCCTCATCGAGAACACGCCTTGGCTCAACCATCCGGACTTTGCTTTATTCAACGGAACCGAGTAGCGGGTACCTTCGATAATATTGCGTACCGCTAGTAAATAAATAATGAGATGAAAGTGGTTCAAGAAATCGAACTTTTCTATTTAAACCAGTTTCACAGTTCACAGTTTTCCTCGACGGTCTCAATCAGTTCGAACTTCCCACCTCATTACAGCAACCGCGTAAGTTCAAACCTAATTAGCAATTGAACGTTCTTGCCTCTTTTTAGCGTCCATCATGCTTTAGCCATGACCTCCCACTTCAAAAACGATACAAAATTAGGTCACAAAGGTGTCGCAAATCGTGTTGCCAAATATCGACGTCGCACAGTGGTGGAAAATGGACATTTTTGTTCAAAAACCTGTAAATAGACCTACTTGCCATCACTTCGTCAAAAAACCTCCTCAACATCAAAATACAGGTCTTCTAAATAAACTATTTTGGTTGCTTTAGATTAGAGCAAAATAGCTACTAACAAATAAAATAATTTCACTGGTTTACAAAAAAAAAAAGGTCCGGACTATTTGACCGGACCATACCATGAATTTGTTTCGGAAAACCTTGAATTTTATTAGGAACATTTTGAATTCTATTAGGAAAACCTTTCATTCTATTGGGAAAACCTTGAATTTGACTCAGGAATGCTATACCTAAGTGTGATGTGTTGACCATCATAAGAATAATGATGGGGAGATGTCGAGGGTCGGTCAAATGAGAAATGTTTCATGTGCCCTGATGATGGAGAAATAAATTCTTCGAAACGTTTGCACATAAAACATCTCTCATTTGACCGACCCTCGACATCTCCCCATCATTATTCTTATTAGGTACATATTATATCGTTTAATAATTAAAAAATAGTACACTACTGCCCTGATGATGAAGAAATATATTCTTCGAAACGTTGGCACATGAATCATTTTTCATTTGACCGACCCTCGACATCCCTCAATATCATTTGATATTAATATCAATAGAACAAAACATTGATATTAAATTTTAATATCGATGTTTCTTCTATTCCAATTAAAATTACCACGCTAGAACAATCATTTTTCACCGTTTCCCGCAAGGGGACCAAAGCGCTAGTCTATTCTTTTTGATTATTATCTTCGAACCGCTCTCCCACGCGACGCCGCCCATTCTTTTTACCGTCGCATTTGTCTTAGGTGATATAAAAGAGCTGTACAATTCAGATGTGTAACGTCAGATTTTTTTAGAAATTCCCGCCTGACCAATTAAAGTTAACAGCTCTTCACACGCCGTTGACGTCGTCTCGTTATCCGCAGGGGCCCCTGTCCATGTGTCGTGCTTCTGCTGTAAAGGTGAGTTTGGTAACCATTAATTGGGCCTAAATACGAATATACATTTGATCTTTCGAGCTACAATGTTCTTGATTTTCGAATTTTTCTCGAATAGGTAATTTGAGGTTAATCTATGTCTGATGACGGCAATAATTTCGCCGAGGAGTAGGTGGACAGGGGCCCGTGGACAGTAGTATGTTCCAACCTATAATTTCCCCTGTGACATCCATCGACTTTCCTAGTTTACCGAGGTAGTCGTGTGGGTCAAGTTCGTGTCGCATAATTAATTGGCCACAAACAACTTCTCGCAAGGTACAGACATGAATGTTGTAGTTCTTGACTGTGCTTGGAAATTGGACGAACTACGCAGGAAAATAGTTCATGCTCCTCAGTCAGGATGGACGGTCCATTCAACACCGAGTTTAATACAGAGCCATAATTTCACGGTTCTCGACTGTTCGCCGTCTGTACGAGTACATTATGAACAGAACGGTTTCGAAACTCGTGAAGTCCGGATTACTCCCTAGAGATGGTTTCGGAGAAGGGTTTGATCACGTTTGTACGGGTGAGGTGGAACCAACCCATGGACAACCCTCTAATGTATTTGTTTCTCGGTTGTGTTGCGGGTACTACCGTCCTCTGAGGGTGGTGGTGGTGGTGGAACGGATAGAAAAGGGTCAGACCCAGAGGAAACACCTCCAATAGTGAAACAGTGCCAGGGCGTCTCTGGACCTTCGCCAACCTGATGTTTTAATCCTAACACCGTCGTTCCCCAGCTCTCCACGTGCCCGCATCCCCTTATTTGTCGGCCGCAAGCATCAAATTCCTATTCCGTCCCCAATGTTTTAGTCCTGTCCATTCGTCTGAACTTTTTTTTTGCTTTAACCAATGATTATCCACATTGCCCATCAAATCATTTTCAACTTATTCGTAATCAATCTACTTCTATGATATACTACGCAAACCAAGATCGAGATAATAAAGTGAGGCGTTCCAAAAGGACTCTTTAAAAGAATTATCCAAGGGCGCTATCAGAACCTTCAGGGTGTGACGGATCGGTTGGTGAAGTCAAAATCGAGCAAAACGAATCGGTTCTACCTGTATTTTACATTCAAATACAGCCAAGCCATTCAACACTGAACAAAACGAATCGGTTGTTTTTGTAGTTTACATTCAAATGTAGGATGGGTAGAATCAGTTTGTTTGTTTTTTTTTTGTTTTTTTTTTTTTAATAATATACCTTCGTGGTTGCTGGATTTCACAGAATTTGTTAACTTACTTAATATATTATTTACATTCCCACACATGGCCTGGTATTCTTTGACAGCACTGTTATTTGATTGTTCTTGCTAGATGAAGTCCAGGATGTGACGAGGGGTACGAACACGCCTGTTTATTTGAGGGTTGAAACCATCTTTTGCAGCAGAATTTCTGTGGTTGATATCTCTATCAACAAAAGTCCTCATGGCTTCCAGGAGGTGTCGTCGGTGGGACTGGCAATTCCGAAGTCATTGTATATTGTGGCATTCCCATACAAAGGACAAGCTGTTATAAATATGCCGCGAGGTGCATTTCAATTTAGTGTGCGGGGCCGGGATGGACGCTTGTGTGGATGAACGGACGTCATATTCGCCACTGCGAAGGTATAACAATTTTCGAGGGTGCTTATGGTAAAACTTTAACGCTGTTTTGGTACCTATATAATTGGCTAATGGAAAAAAGGGAACTATACGGGAGACTTCGGAGCTTGGGAATCTTCTTTTTTCTTAGCCATGATCTTTAGGATTATTTTCTGTGTCACAGATTTTCTGTGTGACAGAGCAATGGGTCCCCCCCCCCCCCCCCCCCTCCGACCAGAATATTCAACCTTAGTGAACCAGAGATTTATACCTGTTTAATAGCGATTTGGAGTCTAGACAGTGGCTCAACCTAAAGAAGATAATATAATAATAACTTTAATAACTTTTAATGACATTTTAATAACTTTTTAGTAAGGCTACAACGTGTACATCCCATTTGAGGTTTTCGTGTATCACGACTCCCAAGTACTTTGCAGACGACAACCTGGACAGAAAGTAAGTTGGTCCAATTTGATTCGATTTCCCAAAAAGGCCATTAATGGATTTAGTGCCTTTTAAACACCACGCCCTCAACTGTTGAGCTAATTTCAACAATTCACATTTACAGAGTTAGTTCGTGTGGTTGTTATAAATTTTTTTCTACGCCTTATTTCCCCGAACTGGCAGCAACCACTACCACGTTTCCACAGAGCGCGTGAGCACAGACAAACGACAAAAGTTGTGTTCATTTGGTTGATGGAAACTGTTGACGACCGAATTCGGAGAATCCTCGTTTGATAACCGCCACCTGGCAGGCGGAAATCGTTCGTTCCTAATTCGCTGTGATCAGGCTCGTGATCCGTTCATAATGTCGAGGAGCGACGAAAACTTGCACTTATCGAATTTGATGGCGAATGTCCGCATTCATATTAACCATGTCCATGCACATTAACCAGTCATGCACCATGTCCAGATAAGCGAATTTTTGGAGAAATGTCCTTTTTAGTAGGTATTTTCTGTATTAAAAATGTTACTACAACATTTCAGACCAAAGCTCCAAGTTCAACCCGATTTTACTCAATTTCACCAAAAATCAATTTCAGAAAAAAGTTTGATGCTTGAAATAGGTACTTAGTTCTACTCTGCCTTAAATCACCATTATATACCATTTTAACTTGATTTTGGTCCATTTGTGCGAATGGAAAGAACGAAAAAACGTATTCCACCCGAGGGATAAATGTTTTCCGCGTGTATTCGTTCGGATTGGTTCTGAACAAACAATTGCTCAGCTGGTGAAAACAGTCTGGTGTTTCATTCTCCACAGCAGAGTAAACTCACGATCAGTCGTTCGTTCGGGGATGTTCGCTCGGATGCCCTGTGGAAACGCACCTTTACACAACCACCGCCTCAAGCTCAGGCTGCAGAATGGAAACACTCCTCAATTTACGGTCAATAGACACACTAGAATCATTCATAACAAAATTGTTGAGAGATAATCATCCACACACTCTCCTTGGCCAAACCAGTATATTTAAGAAACTCTGATGGGGTCAGTATGGTCTGAGAAACCGAATTTGTTTAGGTAATGCACTTCGAATAGCGGCTATAACAATCTAGTACAGGTTCAATCGGCGTAAGTAACAGCGTCCATGGTGAACCGTCAACACGACATGATGATTTGTTTTCACACTCCTGATAGAGGAGTTACCAATTTAATACAATAGCCAGCTCCTGATGGGATCAGGGAAGAGTACACAGAATGGGGGCAACACCTTTTAGCTACGCGTTCGCACTTCCCCCTTCAGTTTCCTGAACGTGTATTAGCATACATTAGCGATAGAATCAACAACCTTCCCACTAACGGCCCATTTGCTTCGATTGAATTGGGCCCGTAACGTCAGAGATGGGACAACAGTTCATTATGAAAATGCTGCCTGTAACGTGATATACTTGTAAATCCCAATATCGCGAAACATGAAAGTACTGTGTGAATTTCGCCGAAAAGTAGATCTACTAAAAAATGCTTTCATGTTTCAATTAAGATTTGCGACGTCTTATTTAAAGAAGGAAAAAGACGGATTTCAAGAAATCTTCAGAAGGTTCTTGTGAACGTAACGAAAGACTTTTTCAGTTCAAGGGTGATTTAGCGACTTCAACTATTCATAACGTACGAGATAAGGTAGACAAGCTAGATAAGGTAAGATATCGTAGATAAGGTTTTCGGCTGGTGTCAATCCGAAATTTTCCATATTAAAAACAATAACGATTTGCAAAGATATACAAACACCGATATACAAATTTAAGTAGGATAAGTAAGGTAATTTGATGTGATGCAATTTTCATAATTCTGTATATATCATGGCTGTATATACTTGGTATAATGCCAAATAAAAATTTATTAAAAGAAAAAAGTGGGATGTTACCAATAGGTACAATATCTTCGTTTTTTTCTTCGTAACATAAAGTCTACCTCATATGAACTCAAGAAGATTAGAGTGAGAACAGAAATTAAAATTAATATTCGACACCATGATGTTTCAGTCATTGCTTACAAATAAAATTTATTTTGGTATGACCATAGTATGGAGTAGCAAAGCCAATTGCACAGTATAAATCTTATTGTATCACTGTTAATAAATTTTTATAAGATTTATACTGTAAGATACCATAAGATTTATACTGTAAGATTTTTTCTTTGCTACTCTCTCTTCAAGCTAAGCTTGTGCTTACTTGCTGAGTAGGGAAGAGTGGCAATGACACTTTGAAGTTTACAAAATAATGCTACCTAAGTACCTAGTGTTTCTAAAGAATTTTCGAAGGAACGGAAGCTATTGTTCCCGGCTCAAAATTTTTAAAACTCGAATTTCCAAAAGGTTTGTATACCGAAATCCGTTTCAGACCGTCCTGAATTCACTGCTGAAAGGCACCAAAAATCGTAGGTATATATATATCGATATGCTTATATCGGTAGAACTGAGATTAAGATGGATGATTTTTGGGCTCTGCCAGTTTACACAAGTTCCTTTGAACTTTTTAACTGGCAGGCGTATGTTTATTTTACAAGTGTTTGTATTTCTTTTCTTATATATTTTTTTTCTTCATATGCCAATAAATAAATAAATAATAAAAAATAATAATAATAAAAATTTCAAATTTGCATTAAAACAAATGCATCGAGGCAATCAAAAGGCTAAGTTCGTAGAGCCACTCTAAGGGGGTTTTAGGGGTATTCCAAGGGGAAAAAGTTACTCATAAATTCCAAAAGTGGAACGGACTGACAAGTGACACCTCATTTTAAAGATTTTTCTCAACGCTGAATACGATGGTGAAGTCAGAATTGCAATATCCGCCATGTCCGTTCCCAATCTTTGGAGGTGAAGAAACGTGGTAGTTACTTGAGAAGTTCTTACTCTGGTAGTTACTTAGAAGTAGTTACTCTGGTGTAATTCTAACGGGCCTATGCCTATTATTACACCATAATTGGTATTATTTCTCGTAGCTAATAATAATGTAGACAATAATAATGTAATGTATCATATAAGTTTTATAATGTAACATGTTGTCTAAGTAATCTGATCCAATAAAGCTCTTTCTCTCTCTCTCTCTCTCTCTCTCTCTCTTCACGGTTCAGCTGCTCTAATCTGATAACGGAATGAGATACCGCAATTCTGACTTCACCATAGTGTTCAATGTTGAAAAATCTATAAACTGAGGTGTTACGCGGCAAAAGCAGGAGACAAAATTTGATATAAAATTGAGACATTTTACAAAAAACCAGTTATTTCTTCGACAATTTGCCCTTATAGTCATGCTACATCGGTTTACGAAATGTACAACAAAGAAAAATGTTACCTTCTTTAGTCTTCTATATACATACCTAAATTATGATTCTAAAGTTTAGTTCTCAATTCTTCCGGAAGCCCATTTAAAAATGGTCGTACAGTGATTTTTTCCTGAGAATAATAATTATTAAAAAGTTTCACCACTGTTTTAATTATTAAAACAGTGGTAAAACTTTTTTTAAGAAGTGGTACTCATTTTTCTGGACAGGTTTGAAGTCGTATTGAGCGGGAACAGGGAAGCAATGTACGTCATCTACCTCCCAGGCCAGTCAGAGAGCAGTACTTTGACCGGTTCCGTAAACCGCTCTCTGATTGGCTCCCGAAAGCGGTGCATGAATGCCACCCCTGCGCCCCCCCCCCCCATCAGCCGCTATATCAACTGCAACCCTGTCGGACCACGTTGAACGGGAAAAGTGCAAATTTGCCATTCTTCAGTTCGATCAGTTCAGTTGGTAATTAAACAACAATTTTCTCGTCTGAAATTACTCGTTTCACATGTCTTGTGAGTCACCAATTTTCAATTTTTGACCATCAAAGAATTATTCTTCGACACACTGGCGTTCCCTATTGAGTTGATTAATGTCTGGCACATTAAGTTCTGCTACCTGATTCTTCTATTCAACAGCCCTTCAATCAGCTGTTTCGGCACAACAAATTAAGTTTCGGTCCAACCATCCCCCCCAACCATCCCCAACCATCCTCACCATCCAATAAATACATCAAAATAGACTGTACCATGGCAAATTGGTATTTGCGTTCCGATTCGAAGGGGAAGAAGTTGAGAATTTCCCTACATATATACAACATTTTCCTCGGCCTTCCCACTACGTTCCCAACAGGCGAATCCCATCTCAACCGTTGGTCAACAAACACACGCAAGTAGGTAGCGGATGCTATCATTTTGTGAGATGCCTCGGCAGTCGGATGTCTAAGAACCGAAGCAACCTACGAGATGACTCTTTAACATGCCCAATATTGGAGTACTATTATCAGGGAGGGCGAATGTTATGTTAGCAAAATTTATCTTCATTCCAAGTTCCGAGTTATGGCTTACATGTTTGGTGATCAGCCACGACACGCACTCTCACAAGAATTGTAACCTTTGAAATCCTCATAAATCACGAAGAGTTTGAATGAGCTCAAACTAGGAATGGGTATCGGTTGGAAAAACATCGATGGTTTTTTCCCGGCGAACATCGATGTCTAAAAAATATCGATGTTTTGAAAAATTGTATAAAAAATATCGATTTTTTTTCAGTAAATACCTTACCTACTGTGGCGTACCTAAGCACAAGTACCTAAAATGTTATGGTAATTCTTGTACTTATTTAAAAAAATTAAACATACAAAATGTATCAACTACCTAATTTAAGTAAAAAAATTAAAAATGTAGACCTAAAAACCTTTTAAATCAGTACCTGTACTGATTTAAAAAAATACAAAAAATTGGATTGAGCGACAACTTACCAAACAATTTACTTTGTTCTGAATTTATTGTTGGTCTCATGCAAAAAAAAAGAGCAATTTTGCAGCCAAAGTTCAAAATTGAAACCGCTGGAGAAAAAACAGACTCTGTTAGGTACCTATCCTTCATCAAAATCAAAAATGCCAAGACGTTTTGTTGAATTTTTTCGAGTGGGGAGTTCAAATAGAGGTCATCAGGGATTGACTCGTGTGAGATTCGCTTCTAGGTCTGTCACTTTTCGGTATCGCCAAACGATAAACGTTAACCTAAGCGTTGCACGGTTACACTAGACGTCGTGGTGGTTTTGGTTGCATTTCTACTATCATAACTCGAGACAACCAAGACTGACATGAAAAATATGCAACCTAAACGTTGCAGCTTCTAGAACAATAAAAGGCAAAAGGGCCAAAATTAAGAAAATGTAGTAGGTAGGTGAGTAAAGTTCCAAATAAGGCACAAAAATAATGCAATTACATTCTGAAACGTAAATAGGTTTAGTCCTGGAGCCGAGGCCGAAAATGGGTGTTCATTTTAGGAGAAGGTTTGATATAAAATTATGAAAATCTAGTCAATTCTGAGTAAGAAAATCCAAGTCTGCCATTTCAAAGCGGTTGCTTTCAAAAATGGCAGCCATTTAAAAAGTGACGAAAACGCACAAACATGACCTGTCTTTAGGATGGGTGGAACTTTTATAGATGATAGATTATGTCCAAACATAGATGTTTTCACCAGTCTGCCACTTTCAACCGGTTAAAAATGCGTGGCAGACTCAATTTCAAAAATTGCATTTTTCGGGTGTAAAATTTACAGTATTTGGGACGCCTCAAATTTTCACACATGATTATATATGCCCAAATAAGGAGTTTGAGACTTGTCTGCCAATCTAAAGCAGTTGAAAAGTAATGGCAGACTTGAATTGAAATATTGCCAAATTTGGTGATAAATTTCATCAGTTTTAGGAAGATTCAAATTTCAATACGTTAAAGTACCTGTGGTATGAGAGCAATAGACCATGGTCTGCCTTGCCTAGCCAGTTGCTTTCTACCGACAGACTGAAATGCAAAAATTGCCAAATTACTGATCAAAATTTTGTGATTTTAGAATGCTTCAAATTTCGGCTCAACATTGTTCTCCTGCAATAAGACTGAAAAAGAGTAGTCTGCCTTCAGTAACCCGTTGTTTAAGTTAGGCAGACTGAAATTGAAAAATTGCAATTTTCAAGGTCAAAATGAATGTATTTTGGGAAAGTTGTAATTTTGGCATGTGATACTAGCATGTTAGTGTAAACTTTTTGACGCAGTCTACCATCAATATTCCGCTGCCTTCTGGCGGCAGACTGAACTCAAACGTGGGAAAACAGAAATAATTTCAATTATTGACCATTTTTATGGTAAAAATGCATCTTCTTTAGGACGATTCAAATTTTGGCACATGATACTACATTGTAAGAAGAAACTTTGTGACATGGTCTGCCATCAATATCCAACTGATTTTTTCGGCAGACCAACAATATTAGGTATCTTACTTACATAATATGTTACAATTTGCCATCCCTCAACACCTTTATTAGCTGCAAGTAATTTTTTCTACATCCATTTTCCTTCATGTCCGACTGTAGAAAATATCTTTAATTTATAAATGAAACAAGGGAGAAGCAGAAAACAGAATGGGAAAACACTAAACTTCGCGTCGAAAACGGCCGTTAGGTGGGTCCCGGGTAGCCGCCCAGAATAAAACTGCCTTTTTTTCATCTTCCAGGTAAACTACAGTCTAGAAATTTTAACCGCCAGTCGGGGATAGACCACATTGCAATATTCACTCGGTTTCTCATCTGTAAAATTGTTTAAATAATACCTTTTTGTAATAATACAAATTAAATTTTGATGCTGAGCTATTGACTTGAAATTTTAAAAATAGGTCAGAACTGGATCACAATGCAATATTCACTCGGTTTTTTGTCTGTAAAATTGTTTAAATAATACCTATTTGTTTAAATAAATGAAATTTTGATGATGAGCTAGATACTTGAAATTTTAAATATAGGTCAGAAATGGATGACATTTCAATATTCACTCGGTTTGTATGACATGGTATGAGTATGGTATGGTATATTATTGTATGTATGATTTGGTATAGTACAGTATGGTATGATAGGAAAGAAATTCGTATGGTATGGTATGAGTACGGTGAGAATATGGTATGGTGCCGATTTGCAACACAGTCTGGTATAGACAGAAGGGAGTTTATTTTTCTATGGCCATAGATTTAGGCAAGTTTAGTTATTTTCCATTGTACATTGGTAACATCAACCGAATCCAGAAATAACATTATTTTGTTTACTTTTCCAACAATTTTGATTATTTATTTATCGCCACATTGCATCCGACATTTGGACATTTCACCGCTGAACACGACGGCGAAGTCAGAATTGCAATCTCGCATTACGTCCTAAAATGGACGAAGCGATTAGGAAGAAGTTGAACGAAACGAAACCTATCCATATAAACTTCACGAATCTGAAGACATACGTAATCCCATTAAAATTTAATAAGTTAATATTAACTCACAAACAGTACCTTAAGCGGACGAGGCGAAATACATTGGCATGACTCTCGACTGCAAGCTGAGGTGGAAAGCCCATGTAAAGAAAAAGAAATAAAAAACATACCGTTCTATATGAATTTTTCGAGATATGAGATTTTCAAATTTTCAAAATTCGTTTTGAACCCCTTCCCCTTGACCTAGGGTTATGAAAAGTTTCGTGGATCATTGTGGGGTTGGTCGAAACCCATAAAAAAAAATTTCGTAATTTTAACTCAACGCTAACTGGGCAAAGTGCCGCGGACGGCGTACGGCGGACGGACGGATTTTTGGTTTATTATCTTCGATAATGAACCATTGGAATCGCCCAAAGAAAAAAAATTTTTAACCCCCCCTCAAAATTTGTTGGTTTACGTTTCAAGATACGTAGATTCAGAAAATCGAATAAAAAAAAATCCGTCCGTCCGCCGTACGCCGTCCGCCGTCCGCCGTCCGCGCCACTTTGCCCAGTTAGCGTTGAGTTAAAATTACGAAATTTTTTTTATGGGTTTCGACCAACCCCACAATGGTCCTCGAAACTTTTCATAACCCTAGGTCAAGGGGAAGGGGTTCAAAACGAATTTTGAAATTTTGAAAATTTCATATCTCGAAAAATTCATATAGAACGGTATGTGTTTTATTTCATATTTAGATAGAGTTTGTTCCGTAGAATTTTTTAAGACCTTCCGCAGCTTTGTACGACCAGCCGTTCGTTCACAATGAAGGCTCAAAGATTGTGCCTCACTACAGGATCGTGAATCAAACTGTTGAAATACAGGTCCATTTTCATACTAACAAGCTCTTTGGAACATCATATGGCTTAAGTGATGTCGAGTTTGTTGTTCTGAGGTGCGTTTCGTGCTACGGAAATGAAGGTAATTTCGAATGTTTGTTGGTAGGTACTTCTTTTATAGAACAATTATTACCGACGTAGTATTAAAAACCCCAGAATTATATCGTATTAATTAATCATAATTAATAATTATTATTATTATTAATAAATACGAATTATTAATACCTAACAATAAATTATAATAATTTTCACTAGGTACTTGATAAAATTATTAATAATTAGTGATAATTCATAATAATAATTAATCTAACATTTAGGATCCAGACATTTAGACCTAATGATCTAAACAGAAGGGTGATCTGTACAAAGAAGATAATGAACCGTTGTGTCAAGAATTTGCAGAGTTTTTTTTATTCGATCTTGAAACGTAAACCAACAAATTTTGAGGGGGGGTTAAAATTTTTTTTTCTTTGGGCGATTCCAATGGTTCATTATCGAAGATAATAAACCAAAATGAAGTACGAGGTACGCGGTGTGGGTGTGACAGGGGGCGCAGAGACATAAAAGGTCTCGTCGTATGACGCACTAGTTGGCTCCTGCCAGCCGTATTACGTCATACGCTCGTGCGTCATAGGCTCTGACGTACTTGTTGGCCTCCTGCTAGCCGTCTTACGTCATACGCTCGTGCGTCATAGGCTATGACGCACTTGTTGGTCTCCTGCCAGCCGTCTTACGTCATACGCTCGTGCGTCATAGGCTCTGACGTGCTTGTTGGCCACCTGCCACCCGTCTTACGTCATACGCTTGTGCGTCATTGGCTCTGACGCACTAGTTATCCTGCCAGCCGTCTTACGTCATACGCTCGTGCGTCATAGGCTCTGACGTACTTGTTGGCCTCCTGCTAGCCGTCTTACGTCATACGCTCGTGCGTCATAGGCTATGACGCACTTGTTGGTCTCCTGCCAGCCGTCTTACGTCATACGCTCGTGTGTCATAGGCTCTGACGTACTTGTTGGCCACCTGCCAGCCGTCTTACGTCATACGCTTGTGCGTCATTGGCTCTGACGCACTAGTTATCCTGCCAGCCGTCTTACGTCATACGCTCGTGCGTCATAGGCTCTGACGTACTAGTTGGCCTCCTGCCAGCCGTCTTACGTCATACGCTCGTGCGTCATAGGATCTGACGTAATTTCCCGCCGGTCGCTTGTGTTCTGACGTGATCTGAGGGAAAGGGTGAATCAAGGGAACAAATTTTTCCCGTTTCAGTTTATGTGCCAAAGCAAAGACATGAAAATGTCAAAAAAATGTGTAAATAGGTACCTAAGCCCAACTGTAATGTCAATTTTCTGACAATGAGTTTTCGACTATAGTTTTCATACCTTTTTACTTAAGTACTTATTGAAATTTGAGACTGATAATGAGCTGTTTGCAAATAAAAAGTCTGATAACTTCATTAGGTACATCTTATTAATCTATTTTCAAGTTCCGATTCACAGTTGAATGTGTTTTATTTAGATGTCGTAAAATTCGAAAACGATGGAATGACGAAAAACCTGTCGACTACTGACTCAAGTGATACTGTCGACTTCTAACACATGTAGGTCGACTACTAGTGCAAAACCATGTCGACTACTGAAGAAAATGTTGGTCACTGGTATCGACTACTACCTAGAGCATTGGGATTTTTTACAAAACTTCTTTTTCCCTTTTCAAACCATGTTGAATAATATTTCCCGCTGCCAGGTCTTTTAGGAAAGGATCTTGGGTACACAATGAACAGGTTTGCAATGAGAAAAAAACCGAGTGAATATTGAAATGTCATCCATTTCTGACCTATATTTAAAATTTCAAGTATGTAGCTCATCATCAAAATTTCATTTGTTTAAACAAATAGGTATTATTTAAACAATTTTACAGACAAAAAACCGAGTGAATATTGCATTGTGATCCAGTTCTGACCTATTTTTAAAATTTCAAGTCAATAGCTCAGCATCAAAATTTAATTTGTATTATTACAAAAAGGTATTATTTAAACAATTTTACAGATGAGAAACCGAGTGAATATTGCAATGTGGTCTATCCCTGACTGACGGTTAAAATTTCTAGACTGTAGTTTACCTGGAAGATGAAAAAAAGGCAGTTTTATTCTGGGCGGCTACCCGGGACCCACCTAACGGCCGTTTTCGACGCGAAGTTTAGTGTTTTCCCATTCTGTTTTCTGCTTCTCCCTTGTTTCATTTATAAATTAAAGATATTTTCTACAGTCGGACATGAAGGAAAATGGATGTAGAAAAAATTACTTGCAGCTAATAAAGGTGTTGAGGGATGGCAAATTGTAACATATTATGTAAGTAAGATACCTAATATTGTTGGTCTGCCGAAAAAATCAGTTGGATATTGATGGCAGACCATGTCACAAAGTTTCTTCTTACAATGTAGTATCATGTGCCAAAATTTGAATCGTCCTAAAGAAGATGCATTTTTACCATAAAAATGGTCAATAATTGAAATTATTTCTGTTTTCCCACGTTTGAGTTCAGTCTGCCGCCAGAAGGCAGCGGAATATTGATGGTAGACTGCGTCAAAAAGTTTACACTAACATGCTAGTATCACATGCCAAAATTACAACTTTCCCAAAATACATTCATTTTGACCTTGAAAATTGCAATTTTTCAATTTCAGTCTGCCTAACTTAAACAACGGGTTACTGAAGGCAGACTACTCTTTTTCAGTCTTATTGCAGGAGAACAATGTTGAGCCGAAATTTGAAGCATCCTAAAATCACAAAATTTTGATCAGTAATTTGGCAATTTTTGCATTTCAGTCTGTCGGTAGAAAGCAACTGGCTAGGCAAGGCAGACCATGGTCTATTGCTCTCATACCACAGGTACTTTAACGTATTGAAATTTGAATCTTCCTAAAACTGATGAAATTTATCACCAAATTTGGCAATATTTCAATTCAAGTCTGCCATTACTTTTCAACTGCTTTAGATTGGCAGACAAGTCTCAAACTCCTTATTTGGGCATATATAATCATGTGTGAAAATTTGAGGCGTCCCAAATACTGTAAATTTTACACCCGAAAAATGCAATTTTTGAAATTGAGTCTGCCACGCATTTTCAACCGGTTGAAAGTGGCAGACTGGTGAAAACATCTATGTTTGGACATAATCTATCATCTATAAAAGTTCCATCCATCCTAAAGACAGGTCATGTTTGTGCGTTTTCGTCACTTTTTAAATGGCTGCCATTTTTGAAAGCAACCGCTTTGAAATGGCAGACTTGGATTTTCTTACTCAGAATTGACTAGATTTTCATAATTTTATATCAAACCTTCTCCTAAAATGAACACCCATTTTCGGCCTCGGCTCCAGGACTAGTTTGAAATGATGAGTATTTTGGGAGAAAGAAAAACAAATCGATGTTTGGAAAAAACATCGAGTATCCGATACCCTTCCCTAGCTCAAACCTTAGTTCGTGGGTTTATAATCAAATTTACTAAGTGAGGCGTTTAGGATCAAAAGTGGATAACTTCAAAATTTCTAACATTGATTTTTTCCAAGTTTTGGCACGTTCAGTAAAGCCATATTAATCATAAAAATAATTAATATGTAGTTATATTTATAATAATTTATATTATTAATTATTGTAAATATAACTATTAATTGTTATTAATATGGCTTACAGAACTTGCCAAAACTGTGAAAAAATGAATTTTTGAAATTTTGGAGTTATCCGCTTTTGATCCTGAACGCCTCAAGTATTGTAAGGAGGTGGTGAGTTGCTGGGGTTGACACTTGCTATCTATTTATCCATCATGTTTAATGACAACTCAAACTGATTGAACGTCTAACCAGAGGTTGATATTGAAGAGGTAGCAAAGAGTTGTTCAACGTTTTGTCGAGGAGGTGGTAAATAGTTCGTTCGTGGGAACGTCGGTCGGTGATCAGATCGTAAAATGGATAGCGAAGGGCCCGCGGTAGTTGTGAGGAGCCCACGCTTCGTAGAATTGAATAAATAGATCCGAAGCTCTCCCATTTATTATTCACAGCCGCTCACCGATGCACTCGCTCTCCGATAAATGATCAACAACTCCGTCGTCCCGCATTCGGGCACACTAACGCGTCTGAGTAAACGTGAAAAGTAGTGCAGAGGGCGCTGGTTATGATTTAAGGGATGTCCTTTGGGGCCTGAGTGGGTTCTCAAACCATATATCACCTCGCCTTGCCGCAGGAAGTGATTTGTAATGCTCGGGTTCGTCCGTTATTATAACGGTACGCCGGTTGGTAAGGTGAGTCGAGCGGCTTAGAGAATATTTCGGGAAATACAACATTGCTCGATACCGCTAAATTGAACTGAAAAGATTTGCAAAGAAACCTTTGCTATGCATAAGCATAAATTACACAGGTCTACAAAAAATTTTGTTTTGAAATTTGATTTAATAATTCAGGCCAACAAGAATGTTTTTTGGTGTGCTGAAGCAGAAAATGAAGTCAGTTTTTTTCTATCACGTACAGATTTTGTTCAATCACTAGTTAGGACGGTTCAGGCTGTAAGGGGAAAAAATTGGCAAATAAGAGTTTTCATTTATTTTTACAATGTTTCTTTAATTTCTACGTTATTTACTGCACCAAAACACATAAATATGTACAAATACCAGCTTTAGAGTAAACACTGGTGTGTATTTAGTTATTATTTCTATGAAAACTCCTTCGTGTTCGCTTCCGGCTGTAGGACTCTTCAGGTGAGTAACAGTCATCCCCATGGTTTTTGGTTCCCTCCACATCATTGGGATAGCAAATCTGAAAGCTTTTAACTCTCTTATGTACCACAAACGAAGTTTTTCGACGCAGCTATGACATACTTTGTGGGGAGCCAACACTTTATCTTGATCACCTATTCTCAAGCCAAAATATGCATAATACACTTTTTTCACAAAATCTATTATGTTTCGTTGGAATTTCTTGATTGTGTATTCACCACATATAAAACAGAAGTAGTCTTCACTGGTAACACAACGACGATGAGACATTTTCCGAATTTCACCATCCCTCCTTAAAACACTACTTTAACAACTTTGGCACAACTTGGGGACCTATGTAGATACGAGTGAACAAGTTCAATACACTCAAGACACTACTTAACTGAGAGAATGAACCGTTTGAATCCTGATAAAAGTTCCTGATAAATCCAGTTCAACATGGTTTAGCTTCGGAAGGTGGTTGCCAAGACCATACAACTACGTTCCTGTCTGAACATGATGTAGTGCCCTGTGCCATCAAGCCTACACCACCTACTGAGTAAGACGCTTCCTCCACGACCTAGTGAAATATATTAATATATAATATATATTATATGAGTGGTAAATAATATGAGAAATCGTTTGAAAAAATATTAAAAAAGTAAATCTTCCCATATTAAGGTGATGCGTGTACATAGTACAAATAGGTACTTATTGTGTTCTATGAATTTGGAAAAAATCTGTAAGTGATGGGAAGAAATGGACTTCATTTTCGGTTTCAGCACACCTAAAAACATAAGGATTGGAAGAAATTATCAAATCAAATTTATAGTTGTTGACCTGTGTTATAAATACCAGCAACATTTTGTTACTAACAAAGAAATGGCAACAAAACATGAATCATCGAAACCTCGAAAATTCGCTGAAAACAGGGCCAGTGACTGTCTCAAGCCTAGAACACACTAGTAGACCATGTTGCGCGATTGCCTACAAACGTTCTAGAGATTGTCTCGACTTCAGACATAGACATGGCCTACTTAGGTATTTACACCGATCTCTGTATCGTCTAGCGTCCACACTACGATGTGAATTTTTTCAGTCTCATCTTCGCAAACCATCATGACGGACATTGCTTAGTGCGGAATGAGTGCTTGTTTAATTATAATTTCAAGTGAAAGAAAATGGAAAAAACTGTGATGATTTTCTCTAACCTGTGTATCCTGCTCCATTATTTTCACATTCTCTTTAGGTGATCAATGTAGAGTAGACGGCCATTGACGTGTCTTTAAAGCCTCTGCTGATGGGCTGTTGCTAATCGTCCTATTTTCGCTTGAACCATTTCCACTCCAAGATATCATTGACGACGTTCCTGAGCACTTTGTTTTGGCATTTTTGTATCATTTCTACGTTACTTTTGGCTGCACAGCCCCAGAGCCATAAGACTGACTCCCATAAGTCCATAAGGGCTTGAGCACTTGTTTATCAGCATAAGTTTGCTCTCAACTGGCAAAACTGAGTGACGTCCCATCCTGGATTTGAGACGTAATTCCTCGCTCTTTTTCTTGACATGTGCCTTTCACCGTAATTTGGCATAGAAAAAGGTCGGCATGTATCGAAGCTTCCGATTTGTGAAGTCCACATGTACTGACTTGGTCTCATTCCAAATGAAGAGGACCCAGTACACTGCCTTGTGGCACTCCAGCTCTGATATCTGTAACCTCTGAGTAAGCATTTTCCTGTTTGATTCTGAAGGACCTATTTGAAAGGTATGAATCAAGTATTTCTGCGAACTGTTTTAGTAGGTCTCGGTAAAGTTTATATTCAGCCATACTTTGTCGAAGGCCTTAGTTAAATCGAGGAAAATAGCTGAACAAACTTCCTTCTCATCTGGAAATTTCTTGATCAGAAAATCGCTGATCTTAATGACAATGAGAACATTTTAAAATTCATTTAATGACAATGAAACTAAATCGATTCCGCATTGATACAAGAAGCAACTTAGCTATGAAACACTACTACACTTGACAAGGAAAATTCTAAATGAATGATCAGACGAAATAGATATTCGAACATAAAATACATATTAATAAATACATGTATTATATATTACGAGTATATCTGGCCGTGGGATGTGATCTTCTTATTTGCATGTAACCACCTCGAAGTGGTTATATCTCCACTGGGCTATGGACCACGTACCTACAAATCAATACTAAGCCTACCAACCGACAGAGAAAAAAATCAGTGGACAATCGAGTCATTTCAAGAACCCAGTGAAATTTCCCTGTGAGAACCCCTGTATTCATCTTAAAAGTTAGACTAGTAGACCTAGTAGTTAGGTATTGATGAGTAATTAGAGTCGGTAGATCAAAAGCTATTTTTGTGGGGTTGGTCTTTATGATTCGTAGATTGGTTGGTGATTCTCAACTGTTTTCTTGATATGTCGGGCACTTACCATTCGGTTCGATACCACAGGTTGTATTCCGATCATATTGAATCCACAGAAACGATATGAGTCTTGGAAATATGGAAAGAAAGTATCGATACCAGTGAATATCAAAACTACCGGAACGTCACAATTTATAATAGCGAGAAGGAAATGAGCCGTAAGGAATAGATCAATTGGATTTTCAGTGGGAAAATTATGACAATTTTGTAAAAGTCCAAATTATGTATTGGAACCAATTCTTACGCGAAATTGTATGGCTGAACGGTTTTTAATTTCTGTTAAGTTCGGAAATTGTAACTTGAAACATTCTGTTTTTAATCTATAGGTCGTCGATTCTCTCCATAACCCTACAAAACCCCCTTTCATCCCATCGATAAAGCCCGTTAAGAAAACACTCAAAATATAATCTCTTCCACGCGAAGTAGCAAGCAGGAGCATCCAATTATTCGTAGATCCCCAGCATATAACCGAAAACCGTCTTCCATCACACGCTCCTGTAATAGCATCAATAACCCGCCCTCGCACTGCCCTCCTCCGTCAATCCCTTCATCCTCCATCATACCCCACTCTTTCATAACAGCCGAATTCATTGTGAAATATTCAGACGGTGCATTAATCACTTTTATTTGCTTCTCGGTCCGCGGCTGGGGCCGCCTATATCGATTTCCATTGAAGTGAGGTCGGCGGTGATATATGTTCTACAGCCGGTACTCCACGTAACACATTCAGTTCACCTCTGTAACAAGGCACTCGCCTAATCCTTGGTCTGTAGGCCGTGTTGCGCCGTGTTTTTCAACTTATTGAAGCCTCCGTGTTCTCTAACAACAGGTGCTTTAACAACTTCATTGGAGAATTAACGAACTTGATTAAATTCAGAGGATTTCCGTCAGGTTAGAAACCCTCGGCACAAGCGTCGAAGTGAAAAATTCGTATATGAACATTGATAAACCGAGTTCGGATTTGGCAAAATACGAAATTGGTGGGTTTACGTTTCAAGATACTTAACTGACAAATTTTGACAAATACTGACAAAACTGACAAATTTTGAGGAGGGTAAAAAAATTCCATAGGTTCATTTTTCAATATTAGCAACAACTCGGAATATGATATTATGATGGGTGGATTGACAAAGCTGGGATTTGAGATCCAACAAGCAGAAGAAGATGCAGATTCTCAAAAAGTGCCAACTTGGCTCAGGTTTACATAATATTGGAGAGGATGTCGATCTGCTGGTGATTCTCTAAGTATTTTCAGTATTTTCTAAGACAGCTCTGAGCGGCGTACGCCCAGCAGTTCGTTCACAACGAGGGCTCTGATGGAAAACAGTTGATTCAAACTGCACTTAATTTTGTAAACATTATTATAACGTGTGCTTGAATCAACAGGTGGAGATTGAGGCCACTTTTCATGTTTATTTGAACAACACATGGTTTTCGATATTGAGTTTCTTGTTCTGAGATCCTGAGATACTTTTCGTGTCTAAATAGAACATAATTACATAACTACGTACTTCTTGAAGTTGAGTGATTAATACCCTCTTTTTATATCACAAAACATAAATGTCATCCAGTTGTATTTAAAATGGTATACAAAGACAATGGGGACTTGGTTGGGAAATGAGCCCATTAATCCAATTGAGGCTCTCTCCAAAAATTGAAAAGTAACAGGATTTTAATTTAATAAATAAGTTGTAATAACGGTTTCATAGATCAATACAAAAGTGGATACACCATTAATACACCAGTATCCACTATTAAATGGTGAAATTTTCTTTTCACCTCTTCATTTCATCTGCATCTTACTTCCAGTCACGGGGCTCACAAAGAGATTCTACACCGTACAGTGATCTACACATAACGTTATGAGCCGCTATGGAAAATGACCAGTGTTTCTTATTGCTCCATAACATTAAATGGTATGAAAAATTAATATTCATTCATGATGTCAATAACAATTTGAGGTCCAAAATCAAGTTCTACGTTACACCATTCGTCGCTCCCTGAATAATTTTGGATCCTTATCTGGTATAATCTAGGGACGCGGGAGCGTCCCGCCCGCCAAGAAAACCGAAGCCCTGAAAACCGAAGCGACTGAGACACTGATTACGCGACGGAACAAGTTCGGGTTTTCACCCTCTCGTAGCTCTGACCCCTGAGTGTCTCGAGAATTGATTTTTTGTACACCAACCCTCCAGGGGCACGTGAGGACGTAAACCAAAATTCAGCTCTCGGGAACATCAGGTGTCGGGGGTATAACAGTTTTAAAACCGCTATTTTTCACATTTTTCGTGTTCTTCTTCTTCTTCTTCTTCTCGTTGTTGTTGTTGTTGTTGTTGTTGTTCATTGACGGGGCTACAGCCCAGCAGACAAATCGGATCGAGCTGAAATTTTGCACACACGTTTGTTATGCTCCAAGGGAGTGCCTTTTGACCATTTTTTCTCCCTCCCCCCATTTCCCCCCCAATTAGGGGGGAAATAGTAATTTTTAGGAATTTCAAAAGGTCATAACTCCTTCAAAATTGAAGCTTTTTCAGATTTTCTTTTTTAGTTGTATTCAGCTTTTAAAACTGTTTAATTTGAGATCAAAATGAGCTTCGTAAGGGGTAAAATAAAGGAGTTATGGTGATTTTTGTATTTTCAACAATAACTGCCGCCAAAATTGATGGAAATTGGTGCTGTTGGTCTTAAAATGTCCGCTAGGTTGTCTAGTATATGCTAAATAATTTTGAACTAAATCTCAATCGATTCGACTAATCTACAGCCAAAAATACGTGAATAAATTCCACATCTACTGATTTGGCTAATTTCCGAAAACATCAAAGTTGAACGGTGGTCAGAAAAATTGTCGTACAGTGGCGCCTGTTTAAGGATCGATAGGAAATTTTATGGGCTTTCGAATGAGGGTAGCGCACTTTGTCACTTTTCTCAACGGTTCTCGAGTTATTCGCGATTTTTGGTATAAAAACGTGCGTTTTACCTTTGGCAAACTTTCTCTTTCCACTTTCTCTTCGACACCAATTGTAATGATTCTCAACAACAAAAATTTGCACAATCCACAAGAAAAAATGCAACAAATTTTCAAAAAATTTCTAATTCAAATTCATTAAATTTCGAATTTTCTCTATTTTTTTAATTCAATAATAAGAATAAATTGTTTTAATTAATCGAAAATTTTAAAACTACTTATTTTTCAAACATATTTCAGATAACAAACAATAATTTCCAAAAAACAAAAAGGCAAATTAGTAGGCGTAGGTACTCATTTTTTACTAAATTTTGACTAGGATAAAAGTATAATTAGGAAAAAATTTAATAGTTATCAAAGGTTTATGGTTTTATGGTTACCTCGTAGGTAGGTACTTTTGTTAAATTGAACCTTATGGCATCAGATATCACTCAAAAACTATTCATGCAAAAAGATATGATACTAAGCTGAAGTTGATGCTCATAAAAAAATTAATTTGAACGTAGAAGGAGGGTTGAACGAATGAATTCCCTGCTCTGGGCTCTGCACTACGCAATAATGATAACAAATAATAAATAACAACTCTTGGCGATCGAACGAAGTTGAGTCGAAAAGTACAGTGCTCTATTGTTCGACCGTAGCTGATAGGAGCACCTTTACCCGGAATACCTCAGGCATGTCAAGACTGGCTCACCACCTTATCGTACTCCCCTACCCTTCGCAACCACAAATACGGTAGGTGTTCACCTCAGGGACTCAGGAGATGTTAGTTCCACAATTGAATCGTGACAATTCATATCATTGTGTAAACACGTGTGATCAGGAGCAATTTTCAATTATTTCTTCTTCTACTTTCACTACATACCCTCCTACTTCCAAGTATCAGTAAAGTGTCTGGAGTTGAACGGTGAGTACCTACTGCTTAGCACATTCTAGCTATAAAAAGTATCTATATAGTATTTAATACACCGCGTGCCACAGTACGATCTCTTTCATGCTGATGATCTGTGTTCTGTGTAACTATTACATAATTCGGCTCTACCACGTCACCAAGGGTTCGCCTACCGACGCGAAATGCAATATTATTCTGTACACTGGTTCACCCATGAAACAGCACCATGAGTATTATAGCGAATTGTTGAAGGAAAGGAAACTATTGCTCTCGGTCCAAAATTTTTAAAACTCAAATTTTCGAAAAATGTCTCAGGTGACAAGAAAAACTGGTAATTTCCAAAACTTTCACTACCTTCCAAAACAGGTTAGTTTAAGGATTTCGCTGAGCTTTAGGCAACATTAAATCCTAAATTGAACTGAGTTCATTCTGAATTCACTCTCGTGTTTCAGTTCGAACCCGAAAATGTGATAAACTCATTTCAGCAAAAATGTGGGTTGGGCTGTATCAGAACTCAAGTGACGATTTGACAAAATTTGTCAAATTTAATACACTTGTATTTAATACACTTTTACATTCTGATTTTTGGTTTATTAACTCCGATAATAAACCATTGGAATCGCCCAAAGAAAAAAATTTTTTAACCCCCCCCTCAAAATTTGTTGGTTTACGTTTCAAGATACGTAGATTCAGAAAATCGAATAAAAAAAACTCTGCAAATTCTTGACAAAACGGTTCATTATCTTCTTTGTACCGATCACCCTTCTGTCTAGATCACTAGGTCTAAATGTCTAAATCCTAAATGTTAGATTAATTATTATTATCAATTATCACTAATTATTAACAATTTTATCAAGTACCTAGTGAAAATTATTATAATTTATTGTTAGGTATTACCTAATAATTTGTGTTTATTATTAATAATTATTATTATTATTTATGATTAATTAATACGATATAATTCTGGGGTTTTTAATACTACGTCGGTAATAATTTTTCTATAAAAGTACCTACCAACAAACATTCGAAATTACCTTCATTTCCGTAGCACGAAACGCACCTCAGAACAAGAAACTCGACATCACTTAAGCCATATGATGTTCCAAAGAGCTTGTTAGTATAAACATGGACCTGTATTTCAACAGTTTGATTCATGATCGTGTTGTGGGGCACAATCTTTGAGCCGTCATTGTGAACGAACGGCTGGTCCTACAAAGCTGCGGATGGTCTTAAAAAATTCTCCGGAACAAACTCTATCTAAATATGAAATAAAAAACATACCGTTCTATATAAATTTTTCGAGATATGAGATTTTCAAATTTTCAAAATTTGTTTTGAACCCCTTCCCCTTGACCTAGGGTTCTGAAAAGTTTCGAGGACCATTGTGGGGTTGGTCGAAACCCATAAAAAAAATTTCGTAATTTTAACTCAACGCTAACTGGGCAAAGTGGCGCGGACGGCGTGCGGGGGACGGCGTACGGCGGACGGACGGATTTTGGTTTATTATCTTCGATAATGAACCATTGGAATCGCCCAAAGAAAAAACGTAAACCAACAAATTTTGAGGGGGGGTTAAAAAAATTTTTTCTTTGGGCGATTCCAAATGGTTCATTATCGAAGATAATAAACCAAAATCCGTCCGTCACCCGTACGCCGTCCGCCGTCCGCGCCACTTTGCCCAGTTAGCGTTGAGTTAAAATTACGAAATTTGGTTTCTGGGTTTGGACCAGCCCCTCAATGATCCTCGAAACTTTTCATAACCCTAGGTCAAGGGGAAGGGGTTCAAAACGAATTTTGAAATTTTGAAAATTACATATCTCGAAAAATTCATATAGAACGGTATGTTTTTTATTTCATATTTAGATAGAGTTTGTTCCGTCGAATTTTTTAAGACCATCCGCAGCTTTGTACGACCAGCCGTTCGTTCACAATGACGGCTCAAAGACTGTGCCTCACAACACGATTGTGAATCAAACTGTTGAAATACAGGTCCATGTTTATACTAACAAGCTCTTTGGAACATCATATGGCTTAAGAGATGTCGAGTTTGTTGTTCTGAGGTGCGTTTCGTGCTACTGAAATGAAGGTAATTTCGAATGTTTGTTGGTAGGTACTTCTTTTATAAAAAAATTATTAACGACGTAGGTAGTATTAAAAACCCCAGAATTATATCGTATTAATTATTCATAATTAATAATAATTATTATTAATAATAAATACAAATTATTAATGCCTAACAATAAATTATAATAATTTTCACTAGGTACTTGATAAAATTGTTAATAATTAGTGATAATTGATAATAATAATTAATCTAACATTTAGGATCTAGACATTTAGACCTAGTGATCTAGACAGAACGGTGATCTGTACAAAGAAGATAATGAACCGTTGTGTCAAGAATTTGCAGAGTTTTTTTTTATTCGATTTTCTGCATCTACGTATCTTGAAACGTAAACCAACAAATTTTGAGGGGGGGTTAAACAATTTTTTTCTTTGGGCGATTCCAATTATCCAGTCCTAGAAATTGATGGTTGGAGTCCAAGGTTCCAGGTATTCCAACTCCATCATGCTAGCCGTGAGAGGGTAGAGAAGCCAGTTATATAGTATTATTATGTATATAATTTTTCGTGTCTTTTGGCAGTGGATTCAAGATGGTCTGAGACGGATTTTGGTATGAATATTTATCGGAAATTCGAGTTTTAAAAATTTTGGACCTAGAACAATAGCTAAATTTTCTTCAAAAATCCGGTAAAAACGTGCGCAAATCCCATTCAACAGTATTCTGTGAGGGTGAGCAGGGGGCACCCCCTAGTTTAGTCCATAATTTGTTCCAATTTCATACGTATAACTTGTGAGCATTTTTCCTTTTTCTACATGTACAATAACAATGCAAATTAGCGAATTTTCGGAGAGAAGGAAGCTATTGTGCCTCGTCCAAAATATTTATATATGTGTCACTCCGGACGATAAATCTTGATAGAAAATCCGTCCTGGAAATCGAAAGGTCAACTTCGTAGATGGACAAAATCAGGTCACTGTAAGGGGGAGTTTTTGACGAGTTTTAGGGTGAAAAATTAGCCATAAATTCCCAAAATAAAACAGTCTGACAAGTGAAACCTCATTTAATAATTTTTTTTTTTGTTTTTTTTTTCGCTGAATACGATGGTGAAATCTGAATTGCGGTATCTTATTTCGTTCTCAAACCGGAGCACGTGGTTGATACTAAAGATGTTCTTCATGGACATCATGTTCCTCAATGTAGACATTTTACAAAAAACCAGTCATTTCTTTGAATATCAGCTCTTTCGAAAATTAGCTTAGCGCATGTCTGTGGATTTTTTACCAATGTTGGAACCATTTTTGTTCCATTTTTGTACTTTCAATTTTCTTCTTTTTTTTGTATTATTTCGTTTGGAAATCTTATCAACAGGTCGCTAGGAATCCGATCAACATTGGAATCTTATCAACTATCAACTTTTCCACTTCAAATCTTCAGGAAAAACATGGTATCCCATGCTCGGGCAAAACGAAAAAGGCAACAAAATTGGTACAATGAAAACCAAGAAAGGGAACGGAAAAAACAAAAGCTAGACTATGCAGAAAATCCTGAGCCTCAAAAAACGGCTCGGAAAATTAAATATAAAAATGATCCTGAGCCCGAGAAAACGGCTCGGAAAATTAAATATAAAAATGATCCTGAGCCCGAGAAAACGGCTCGGAAAATTAAATATAAAAATGATCCTGAGCTCGAGAAAACGGCTCGGAAAATTAAATATAAAAATGATCCTGAGCCCGAAAAAACGGCTCGGAAAATTAAATATGAAAATGATCCTGAGCCCGATAAAACGGCTCGGAAAATTAAATATAAAAATGATCCTGAGCCCGAAAAAACGGCTCGGAAAATTAAATATGAAAATGATCCTGAGCCCGATAAAACGGCTCGGAAAATTAAATATAAAAATGATCCTGAGCCCGAGAAAACGGCTCGGAAAATTAAATATAAAAATGATCCTGAGCCTGAGAAAACGGCCAAGAAAATTAAGTATAAGAATGATCCTGAGCCCAAAAAAACGGCCGAGAAAGTGAAGTACAACACAGACCCGGAACCCAAGAAAATGGCCGAGAAAGTGAAGTACAACACAGACCCGGAACCCAAGAAAATGGCCGAGAAAGTGAAGTACAACACAGACCCGGAACCCAAGAAAACGGCCGAGAAAGTGAAGTACAACACAGACCCGGAACCCAAGAAAACGGCCGAGAAAGTGAAGTACAACACAGACCCGGAACCCAAGAAAACGGCCGAGAAAGTGAAGTACAACAAAGACCCAGAGCCAAAGAAAAAAGCCCGGAATATTAAATATTTGAAGGATCGTCAGTTAGAAAGAACTAATAAAAAAACGACGTACTTGGGGAATCATCATTTCAAAACTGCTACTAAAATGCGAAGCTATAACAGTTATTACAAACGCAAGGAACAAAAACTGGCTTCAAGAAAGGTCAACATAAACGTCCAACTGTCTAATAAAAATGAAAAAAATAATATCTCCGATGGTAGCTTGCAAGGAGTTAAAAAACGCCGCCAGAAGCGAAGGCGGGTTAAAAATTGTTTGGCATTAAAATGGCTCAATAAAGAGAATTTAATAAGAAGGCTGACGAAAAAAATCAAAAGAAGAAGCTATACTGACAAACTTATGGAGGCAAGAACGATTGTTAAATGGTGTGTTTATGCACACAAAACTCTGAGGAGAGCATTTATAAAATCGACCACAACCTTAAAAAATCAGTGCATAGAGAGGATGGGTTTGTTCTCGATAAGTCAACATGTTCCTGACCGATTGGAAGTAATGTGTGGCCAATCCAAGCACACTTCTAATTCTGAGCCATATTTATATGAGCCAAGTTATAATATTTATAGAAATAAAGACAAAAAAATCATTTTAGACGAACACGGCGTAGCTATGAATATTTTCAAAGATTTCAAGGTGCAAGACAAACGAAAAAGGACGTATAGCTGGAAGTGTAATACTGATGTATGCGCCGTCGAAAATGATTATGTTATTTCTAAAATGCACGAAATATACAGCAGCTTAACCGAGCTCAAAATAGCCGGTGCGCCCAAATATTTTTCAACTATCAACGAGTGTTCGAATGAAGAGCGAGCAAAACTGATGAACACAAATCATATTCCACTATGCTACGCTAAAAAAGACGGATGTGCTTCGAAGATGATGTTCCTTAAATCAATAGGGCCTCACTTTCCTCACATAAGAAATTTCACCAGGACGCTGTATAAACTTCGTAAATCGTGTACGGAATTATATCAGCTTTCTGAAGCGTTTCAAAGACAAGACTTTAATTACCTAAATAACTTGGCAGATAAAACTTCAATGAATGCCAAAACGTTTATTACTGATGACCACGATAAAGATAAAGTAATTGCTGAATCTGAAATCCAAGAGGAATATGCATGTGCATTTCGGTCATTAGAAAAACGATGCTATGACGTACCTATACATCCATGTATATCATGTGAAAAACTGTTGTGTAAGTATCAAATCCAAATGTTGAACAGACTACGAACGCCAATTGATAGTACGAATACGAACGGGGGCGAACGAAATTGGTGGAAAGAGTTATCGACCATAAAGCGAGAGGAACTTAAGAACGGCATAATTTGCAAGAACTGTTTGCAATATTTACGAAAGAACACTCTTCCCCCCACATGTATCTTGAATAGCCTCCACTTTACAGCGCAACCAGTGGAATTATCATGTTTGAACGGTTACGAAAAGGTTTTGATTCAACGAGCGAAGGCATTTCAAGTAGTTACTAGAATGGAATCTGTAGCTCGCAAAAAGATTCCCGTACACAGCAAAATACAAAAAGTTAAAGGTCGTACATTTCATTTACCATTACCAATGGAAGAAACATTGAAGAAACTGCCTAGGCCAGAAGAGCCACTTAACTTATGTCAAGAATTTTATGTTCTAGTGCGAGGAACGCCTACAAAAAATAAGGTTATTTGGGAATCGTTAGTGGACGTGAATAAGATTTACTCAGCTCTGCAATTTTTAAAATCTCACAACAGCTTGTATGAAAGAATAGAACTTCCGGATAACGCAAATGAGCTTTTAACAGTTATGGATGAGAATGACATACACATAATTGAAACTGACAATGAGGAAAAGACAAAGATAGCTGCTCAAGCGTTACTTACCCAAGTGGAGACGGAAAAATGGGAAGAAGGGTACCAAGAATTTACAATATTGGCTTTGCACGATAAAAGGATGAATGCAACAGATTGCAATTTGTACCAAATGCTGAAGGTGCAAGAAGAGCCAATAGATTACAAGCGTCCAGACATTGATATTCTATGTTTTCCAGATTTATTTTTTAATGGAAAATTCGGTCAGTTTGATGATAAACGGAGTGTAAAACTAACATCAGCAGAATTTATTAAAAGTCGTTTATTGTCGAAACATCCATATTTCCGTCGAAATCAGCAGTATTTGTTCTTTTTATTGCACGATTCAAATATTCGTCAATTGAAGCGTGGGATATTTCATAAATTAAACGTGACGAATCTAAGGGAACGGCTTACAGCGGATACCTGTTTGAAAAACATATCTGACGGAATATTGGAAGGGAATTTGACAACAATATTTGCGAATTTACGGAACACTCCACAGTACTGGATACAGCCCAGAAATGATGTGACGTGTATGGTATACCACTACGGGCCAGCAACTTGGTTTTTAACAATGAGTCCAAGTGAATGGAATTGGGACGACTTAAGGTCATACCTCATTCAAATCAATAGTGATATAGATGACATTGAAAACAAATCGACGAGCGAAATTATTGCGCTTGATCCTGTGTCAGTGTCCCGATTCATCGAAAACAAATTTCATGGGATGTTAGATTTCATTCTTTCAAATGACCACCCCCTGGGACAAGTTACACATTACTTTTACAGGCGTGAGTACCAAGGAAGGGGGCTGCAACATTTTCATCTTCTTTTGTGGGTGAATAATGCTCCTGTTTTGGGAGAATCTAGTAACGAAGAAGTGGCCGAATTTATCGGGAAATTCGTAACTTGCGCATTGCCAATAGGTAGTTTGTCACCAACACTCTACCAGAGAGTCACGCAATACCAAACCCACAACCATAACTCGTACTGTTTGCGAAATAAAAAGACTAAATCAGGTTTTCGAAAGATGTGCAGGTTTGGGTTCCCCCGCCCAGTGTCTGATTCGTTACATCTGCGTGATGTTGTTGAGGCGGTTGTGTCGAGAAAAACTCTCCAATCAAAAGGGAGACTGTATGACTTGAAACGTACCGCAAGGGAACAATATATAAACGACTACAACCCCGCTATGCTTTTAGCTTGGGATGGAAATATTGATTTACAGTTCATTGGAGAAAAATCAACTATATTGAATTGGTATATCACTAAATATACGACAAAGAGCGAAAACAGCCACGTTGGGGATATGTTCAATGATATAAGTTCGACAAAGTCTTTGAGTTCCAGGTTGTTTAGCCTAGGATTAAGACTACTCAATAGCAGAGAATGCGGTGCACTGGAAGCTAGTGACACGCTTCTTGGAATTCCCCTACATGGCACTGACCCTGACACGACGATCAGATGGTTGGATGTTAATATGTTGCGCAGAAAACGATTATTGCCTTTAAGTAAACTAAAAAGTCTCGAAGGTGAATCGACTAATATTTTTTTCGAAAACTGGGTCGATGACTATTATCCAAAAAGACCAAAGGAGCTAGAGAATATATCATTGTACGATGTGAGCCGTTGGTACGATATGAAGACAACACCTTTGAAAACGGAACGTGAGACTTATGAAATTGACAATAAACATCACCTCATTAGGAGACAACGACCCTATCTCATTAACCACTACAAATTTAGTTATCGACAAACACCCGAAAAATACTTTTATTCGTTACTTTTAATGTTCAAGCCTTGGAGAGATGTCTTGGAGTTGAAAGGAAATTCAAATACATTTGCGGAGTCTTTCGCTGCATCCAAGGACATCTTAATTAATGCTGCGAATTATGACAAAAAATTACGAGAAATCCAAGAAGCATTAGAAAACGCAAAAGAGTTTATAGAAATCAAAAAGAACGAAGTCGAAAATAATGAAGCTTCCCCCGAGGCAGAAGGCCCGGAAGCTGTAGATGCATTTATAGTTAACGAGGTAGGCGAAGCCATGGGAGACATGAGACTCATCGCTGTAAATGCCGCAGATATAACTAAAAGTATTGAAGAAATACGGCAGGAATTAAATGAAGATCAAAGTAGGGTGTTTGATTATGTAACGAAAGTCGTATCCGACAATTCTGAGGATAAACAAATTCTCAGGTATTATGTCAGTGGTGTAGGAGGGACCGGAAAGAGTCACCTGATACAAAATTTACGTGCTTGGATTAATAGGGAAATGCCAAAAGCAATAGTATCTGTTTCAGCTCCAACAGGCTTGAGCGCCTATAATGTATCCGGAATAACCATTTATAGACAATTTCAGTTGCCTGTAGAGCACGGTAAAACACCTAAATATCGCCCATTATCAAATGATGTACTTAAACTTATGAGAGATGAATTGAAAGATGTAGTTCTTTTCATTATAGATGAAATATCGATGGTATCTAACCTCACACTCCTATATATCCATCTTAGATTGTCAGAAATATTTGGGACAAATGATGAAAATGATGGTTGGTTTGGCAAGAAAAATATTCTAGTATTTGGTGACCTTCTCCAACTTCCACCCGTACATGAGGAACCACCATATGTGAATATTTCTTCCGAAATTCTAACCAAATGTGTGGGGTCTATCATGACAACAAATATATGGGTGGAGTTGTTCAAATATGACGAGTTGACGATAAATATGCGCCAAGCAAAGGACCTAAATTATGCAAAACTATTAGAAAGAGTGAGGGTGGGCACTCTGGGAGCGGAAGATATACAATTGTTAGAAAAGAGACTGATACCTATGATGTCGAAAACTGCTCAGGAAAGGTTGAAAGACATAGGGAACTATTTAGCCGATTTGCCATTTGACACAACATGTTTGTGTGCAACCGGAAATCAATGCAACAATTTAAATAAAGAAATGTTATCACGACTAAAAGGTGATGAGATTAAATTAATCGCAAGAGATTCTATCGATTGCCGGCCTTACATGCGAAAGAGAGTCAGCAAACTACTCGAAGAGTATCGCGTAGATTGTTCACGAACAGCTGGCATGGAAACTACTATAACAATCAAAGTTGGAGCTAAAGTCATGCTAAGAAGAAATATCGATTTAACTAAAGGTTTAGTGAATTCGGCAATCGGAGAAATAAAAGAAGTCAAATACGGACTTGATGATGACGTTGAAAATGTCGTGATACTATTTGCCAATGGTTTATTACACAGCTTAGAAAGAATAACGACGAAATTTGAAATTATAGACAAATGTTTTGTATTTCGAAAACAATTTCCTATAACATTGAGCTATGGAATCACGATTCACAAAAGCCAAGGCCTAAGTTTGAAAACAGCTGTCATGGACATTGGAGAATCTATATTTTCCTGTGCTCAGACTTATGTTGCCCTCTCGAGAGTTACATCAATGGAGGGGTTGCATTTAATAAATTTCAACCCAAAAAATATCAAGTCGTTGAAGTCAGCAGTAGAGGAATATAACCGTTTACGAGCCGTCTACAGGCCAGACCTTCCCACATTAGTACCAAAGGGAAACTGTACAATATACCGCAGAGACCGAACATGGGCTACTACAGAGGTTGATATAAATTATGATAATCCTCCCGCCACTAAACAGACGACGAAAACGAAAACATCCAACGAAAAATGTACAGTTCAACAAATCACTGGGTTCACAAACGATGACGGCGTTTCATGCTATGCGAACTCAGCAATTCAATGTTTGTACGCTTGTGACGAAGTACGAAACGTAATAAAATCTAGCGATGAAATACCTGAACAGTTAAAAGATAATTTAAGTTTATATGAAAGTGGGATCGTAGGAAACACAAGACAAATAAGATCATTGGTAGGAGTGCAATACTCAACAAGAGAACAGCAAGATGTGGTACAGTTCTTGGAAGATGTGTTCCAAAAGTGCATTCAATTGCAACCCATCTTTAATTTTACAAGTACAGAGAGCTTAATCTGCCGTAATTGCCACAGCGCTAAGAACACAGAAGTGCGGGAAAGGATTCTTAGAATTCCTTTCAGGGCAGGCACAAAAACATTAGCGCAAATGGTGTCAGCTACTATAGGACATTGGGGACCGCCCCTAGAGGATTACAAGTGCACAACGTGTGGAACAGCGGGACAAGCCCGCCAGAAATGTGATATTACGTCAGCTTCTAATTATATAATAATTCAATTGATGAACTTTGACAACAATCTTAATAAAATACCGGATTTCAGAATTACGAAAGTTCCCAGCACTACAATATCAATAGCTGCATCAACCTACATTCCTATAGCTGCAATTTTCCATTACGGCACGAGTATACATGAAGGTCACTATAAGTCATTCACTCGAAGTGGGGGATCAAAATGGATTTGCGCCAATGATGACAAAATAACAGAGGAACGTTGGCCTATCGGTGCAAAAAACGTGTACGCATTTATTTTGAAAAATAAAGAACAAAGTGAAGTACCGATAAAATCGCTACTAATAACAAATGAATTACGAAAAGATAATGTCATCACTAAAGAATTATTTTGCGAAATCCCAGAGAAACGAGCCGTAGATAATCTAGTTTCCATAAACTCCTTCAATGTGCGTCCTGATAACGTAACTAGAAAAAAATTTAGATTCACTTTGGGAGTAAAAGATGAAGAAAACGTATTAACGGAAGGCTCGGAATTACAAGATCAGGTAATCAACAGATTCGGCGAGTTGCTAAACGCATTTTCGCTACAACATCAGCATCACAACGGGGCTGTTTACAACCATCAAGATGTGTTATACTGTTACGATGCACTGCAAGAACACATTAAACAAATTGACAAAAATAAACAAAACATACAAATCTTATTTGGGGGTGAGACAGGGGCAGACATTGTCGGTCACTGGATATGCACTTGGTACGATGGAAACCACTTACACATATACGACAGTTTGAATAACAAATCATTATACGTCAGCCACAAAATCTACATTAATAAATTATACCCTTTTTCCCCGCCAATAATTTATCACAAAGTTCAGCAACAACCTAACCTCACTGATTGTGGTGTGTTTGCGATAGCGTTTGCAGTTTCACTTTATTTCAAAGAAGACCCAGACCAAATTGAATATGATATTCCGCTTATGAGAACACATTTATGGAATATGCTAAGCGAAAACGTTTTGGTAACGTTCCCAAGAAGGTTGAAACCTCTGGGTCAGTAAACAATAAAACCCTTTTGAAATGTATCCAACCCGCGAACGAGACCTTTTGCCACGATATATTACGGCAATAAGGAGTCATTTATTACAAATTTTGGAAACATGGAGATTGTCTCGTTTCCCACTTAATTGATTCCTGTCATGATCCATAATTCACATAACCAGAAAAGTAGTTCACATAACCTGAACCAGAAAAGTACCCACACTTGGTATCATTTTGGATTTTCCAAAATTGGGTATCCAAATTTGAGTTTTTCAAAAAAATGTTGGTACTTTCCGTTTTCCTCATAATAATAATGATTATAATTATAACAATTATTGTTTTAAATTGCTATACTTTAAAAAGAACCTTTTTATTTGGGTATAGTGATCAATATACCTACCAGAAGAAAATGAGTGAATTCATAGTAAATTTAGCTAATATTAGTGGAAGGTCCAACAACGTACTCAATGTCTGGTTACTTTGGTCTAGTGGTTAGTGCATCCGCCTACCATCTGGACATCCAGGGTTCGATTCCCTGGGCCACCATCAAAAGTATTCCTAATGTCTCATCATATCTGTAAAGAATCAACTTCGATTGATTCCTGTTCCCCAGATAATGCGTTGCAGCCAGTACGTTAACCTAGTGTGCAGATGGCATAGTTCCAGTGACCTTTGGGTCCCATACCTCCCTCAGATTATCTGAGAGATAGGGGTGTGTGCCGCTAAAATGGTTAACAATACCAGGCTGTATACCAAAATCTGATCATTCAGTGGCTGGGATGACGGTTGATAACATGATGAATCAAATACGAGTACTCCCTCAGTTTATCTGAGATATAAGGTGGAATGATTTCTTACTTCCTTTTGTTTTACAGAAGTAATATGAAATAAAAGTTTCATTTACCACCTCCATTTTCATTACCCCCACCACTACAAAAATGTCATATCTCCTCCCTCTACCATTGATATATCAAATATAGAAGGCTGATGATCCCTCAATATAAAAGGCTGTGGTGATCCCCTCGATATAGAAGGCTGTGGTGACCCCTCGATATATAGAAGGCTGTGACTAGGGTTGCCAACCGTACTTTTTTGACTCCGAATAAAAGTTGGTAACCCTGGCTGTGACCCACCTATATAAAGGCTTCATGATTGAGATGAAATCATTAGTTCATCGACCACCAAGCAGTGAACATCTCTCTCGCGAAAATGGAGAATAGTGTTTGTGAAAAGTGTTTGAAGGTGATTCCTGTCAATCAATACTTGAGACATATTCTGGAATGTCGTGGCAATCTGGAATGTGTGTATTGCGGAAAAGAGTTTCAACTCCAACACCGTGCAAGTTTTGAAAGACATGAGAATAAATGTGGGGGACCACCTCTGGTTAAAAAACTCAAGCTGTGGGAACCGAAGAAGGGAGAGTTAATGGAAAAAATAGGAGGAGGTAAGGCTTATGAATATCATACCGCTTTTAAAAACCGACTGCAATCATGGTTTATTCGAAATGATTCGCCTGCTGATTTACCAACTTTTCTTTCGAAAATTCAGGAGGAGGTTAAAATCAAAATCAGAGAAGCTTTGAATGAATTCACATCGATCAAGGTTAATGTAATTGTTGAGTGTACGTTTAAAAATGTGAACGACGAAGTGCAAGATAAAGCATTCAAAACAAGAAATAAGGCTATACAAACTGATACAAATCTGGATGACGTGATCGAGAAATTTAACGAAAAATTGAAAAACGAAATGGAAGAGGCCCAACTGATGAAAAGCGGATGGTCTTTGAAAAATATAGACGGATTACGTTTAAGAATCAATAAAAACAATCCTCTTGTGGGAAGCACTTACATCCGCCTTCCAACTCAAATTGAAAGTAAAAAGGCTTGCGTGAATGTGAGGAATAATGACAAATTATGCTTCCAGTACTCCATTCTAGCCAAATTTATTACCAAAAATGCGCACCGTGTGAGCAAATACTTCAATCTTGATCATCCATATGACTTTTCCTGCATCGATTTTCCAACACCTCTACACCAAATTAAAAAATTCGAGACTGTCAACAATATTTCGATCAATGTATATGGACTGGAGAAAGATTGCAAAGTATATCCACTCAAAGTTGTTAAAGAAGAATTAGCTGATCACCGGGACCTTCTACTCATAAATGACGACTCAGGTACACACCATTATGTTTACATAAAAAATTTTGAAAAATTGGTTGTAAGACAGTTGACAAAACACACCAGTCAAATACTCATCTGTAAAAGGTGTTTTACAAAGTTCGATGATCAATACGGTAAACCGAAAGAGGAAAAGTTGACTGAACATCTTGAATACTGCATGGAGAATAATGCGGTTAGAATAGAAATGCCTACGAAAAAACCATACATCGAGTTTGAACATCCTGAAAGAATCTTGAGAGTTCCGTACGTCATATATGCCGATTTTGAGGCAATATTGGAACCAGCAGCAGAAGAGCCGACGGAATCCTGCACCAAAACAATTCATAGACACGTACCAATGAGTTATTGTTTCTATGTTAAGAAATTGGATGAAGTTGAGGATGTGCAGTTAGACATACCATCGGAACCGATCGTCTACAGAGGAAAGGATGCAGTCTCTCACTTTGTTCAACAAATTAAAAAAATTGCAGAGACAATCTCGACAGCCTATTCAATGAAAATTCCAATGACACCGCTCTCTAAAGAAAAAGAAACATACTTTCAATCTGCAGTGAAATGTTACTTATGTAACTTACAATTTACTGAAAATGATGGTAAAGTGCGTGATCATTGTCAC